>PVKA01000139.1:109870-257135 GCA_004027165.1 Ctenomys sociabilis | reverse complement strand
AAAAAAAAAAAAAAAAAAAAAAAAAAAAAAAAAAAAAAAATAGGAGCAACATTAGAGATCACAATGGTCGTGTGGGGAGATACTGCAACTTAAAGGGAAGTAGGAGTTGTTTGGGGAATATGGGTCCATTCTTTATCCTGACTATGGTGGTAGTTATATGAATCATGTATATAATAAAATCTCATAGAACCATACACAAAAAATTTTAGTATGTGTAAAATCTGGTGATACTATAGAGGTTTTTAGCTTAGTTGTCATTCCCAGTGTCCATTTTGTGCTATCAGTTTCCTGGTTGTATTGCTGCATCGATTTCCTGGTTTTGATAGTCAGACTTTCTCACTCGGGCGAGCTGCGTGTAGGGTACACAGGTCACATTCAGTGTTGTCACAGTCAGTGCTATTTTCGGCAACTCTTTTGAATTTTTTTATTAGTACATGTAGTATATAATGATTACAGTCCCCCTAGGGAGTTGGTACATGTACCTAGCACATGTTATTTGTAACTCTCATGGGGAATATCAATTTTAAGATCACAAAATAAAAACTTGGAAAGTAATTGAATTTCACTTTATTTGAAAATCAGGTGAAAATAAACTTAAATTGAAATAATTATAATAAAATGTGCAAAATAGTAAAATGATATACATAATTCTAAAATATAGCCAAAATAGAATCAGAGTTCAATAGATGTGTATAGTCAATCCACCATATTAGTAAATCCTACATTTCCAAATTGCCTACTTGCTTAAATGTATATGTAACCCTAAAATCAGTACTTGTGCTCTACTTTATAACATACATAGAACAAGAAATATTTGAATCACCTAAAATACTTGTTCCTAGCTCACATGGAATTTGGCCTCTTGTTTCAGCTTTCTCACCTTCTTTAAGGTCTGTGCATTTCATTGCATGTAAATTATATCTGTACATATTTAAAACACGTAAGAACCTTTCCACTCCTATATTTGATAGAATGAGACCTCTGCCTTATTGTGCAGGGTTGAGAATATATTAAAAGTGGGGGTATATGTATACCCTCTTTCTGAAAACTCAGTAAGAGTTAGAGTCACTCATATGTCTAGAAAAAGTACAAAGGGTGATGTGATATGTTTATAATAATTTTGCGATAACTGGCGAACTATTGAAACAGTGACAGTAATTAAACTGTACCTCACAGTTGGAAGTTATAGTGAAAAAAGCATGTTACAGAAGACGGATACTATTTGTATTGATGTTGCAAATGATACGAGTTAACAGTGACATTTTAAAAAAATTTTTTATCAGTATGTGCTTACAATGCTTAATGATTACATTTACTCTGGATAATTTATCATTTTAAAATTTGTTATTTAATTTAATTTAATTGATACATGGGTTTACTTTGCAGCTAGGACTAGTAGTGATCCTCTGGTCTTAGTCTTTCCAGTGCTGGGATTATAGAAATATGCCACCATACCCACGTTCAGGGCATAAATGGAGCTCTTGGGGTTCCAAGGCAGGCAAGGCATGAGGTGCCGGAGATCAAATCTGGGTCCTTGCACTCGCCAGGTGGGTGTTTAGACCAACAAGCTATCTCCCCAGCCCTTGTTTGTCTTTTTTGAGGACAGGGTCTCTTGCTATGTGTTTCAGGCTGGCCTTGAACTCAATATGCAAGCTGGCCTTGAACTAACAGTAATCCTTGTGCCTCGGCCTCCTAAGGCCACTACACTCAGTGTGAAAGACAATTTTTATGTATCGTTAAATTGCCAACCTTAGATATGAATTAGATCCAAATACTTAGAAAGTTCTGTTCCAAATTGCAAACTCCTTGTTTTACTCTGAAATACAAGAGGCCATTCATCCTCACGGCTTCTATATTTGCTGATTCAAGCAAACATGAATGTAAATACTCCAAAAAATATCTGCACAGGAGTTTTTTTTCTGTTATTGTTTTCCTCCTAACTCCATATGATAATGTTTAAATACAACAGGTGTGGTTGGGGAAAAAAAAGGTGAATGTTTTATTTCAAAACTGGTTACAGTAAAAAGCACTGGTTATGGTACAAGGTATGTTGCCATAAATCCCACTCAGAATACACTCCCTCACCTTGAACACGCAGCATAGTTTCTGCCACTCTCTGAAGCAGCCTTGGAAGTCCTCTTCTGAGTCTGTAAATGCACCCTTAGAGCTGAACTGATTCAAAGCCTTTCTATTGCATGGCATTTTGACTTTGAGAAAGAGCCAGGAGCCTCCCCGTCCAGATGCTGTGAATAAGGTGGGTGAGGACACACTCGTATGTTTTGGAAGGAGGGCACAGGGCGGCAGCAATCCCCACAGTATTTTCTGTTATCACAGCCGACTTCTGGAGCTGCTTCAGAAAGGGGCAGCTATGCTGAGATATTTGTGCTCACAGTGAGGGAAGTATTTTGAGGAGAATTAATGGTAATGTGCCTCTTATTGTAATGCATGACTTACTTACATATTCGCTGTATATGTTGAATACCTTTTATAGGATTTACACTAGGTTACATACCATATGTGATCTAAAGAGGATTTAAGGAGAGTTTGTGTGGGTTATTTGTAAGCACTATGCTGCTTCATATAAGATAGCGTGGGGGAGGAGTATCTTTATATTGACTTTGCATAGCATAGAAGACAAAACATTTTCTTTACAATTTCTGTTAGTTTACCATAAAAGAAAGAATGATATTAGATTGAAAGGCAATATTTTAGACATAAAATATAAATGTTGATGCATGTGGGATAGACTAGGTGTACTGACAGACATAGTAACTGATTTATGAAGTTTCTAAGTTCACAGTTAAGCTGGTAGATGGCACCATAATGAAATCATGCCTTCTTTCAAATTTTTCTTTTCATTTGATTCTCTATGTAATTAGAAACTGATATTAGTTGTTCTGGTTATTTAAGTCAGGATCTGACTATGTAGCCCAGGCTGGTTTAGAACTCACAATCCCGTCTCAGCCTCCCAAGAGCTGGGATTATAGCTGTGAACTCACAGTCCCGTCTCAGCTTCCCAAGAGCTGTGAACTCCAGGCCCTGCCTAAAGTTAGCTGTTATTAGGAGGGAAGGGTCTGGATGCTGCTGAGTTAGGTGATCTAAAAATATTTAGAAGTTCTTTGTTTCTAAATATTGTCTTGGCATATATGGATCGTCTTATTTAAGGGAAGTTGGTATTTCTACTTTTCAAATAGGTGTCATGAAATTCTGTCATCAGACTGAAATAAGCAAATTTCATTTCAAATTATTGAGACATAATAGCTGAACTCTTTTTGCTCAGCACAGCTTGCCCTACACGACTCACATGCTTTTCCTTTTTCCTTGTTTCACCTCACCTGTACAGTATTACTTTGGTATTTCCCCTGGATTAAGTTATTGGTTATTAAAATATTGGCTATTAAGTGTTAGCACTGATTAAGCCATTAGAGTCAGAATTTTGGACTTGCACTCCTGTGCATTCATCAAAATGAATTCCAGAAAGGGTATTCCATTCTTCATGCAAATCACAAGCATAAACTGGCCAGTTTTTATTTACTTCATTTTAATCAGTTTTCCATAAAATATATTTCTATAATATATAAAATATAATCATTTCACTTACCCAGTTTCATAAAAAGAAAAATAACTGACATCATCAAATGGCTTCTACACTGCATTCAATAATGTTAACATTAAAATACTTAAAAATGTTAAACATATGAAGTAATATATGGAGTAATTACCTCAGTCTTTCCATTCTTCAGTATATATAAATTTCAGATATAATATACATATACATATATATATCTGTATATACAAAATAGCATAGATTTACAGCTACTTTCTCTTAGTTCAATTAGAAGAAAGTTTTGAGCTAATAGTGTTTAGACAAGATATCATGTTTGCATCTTGTACTATGAATAACTACTACGAAGACAACAATATGCAATGTATTACTTATAGTAATGGTCCTACTGACCTCTCTTGAAACTGTCTCATTGCTACTTCTTTTGTGTGTGTGTGTGTGTGTGTGTGTGTGTGTTTCAAAGCATCACAATGTGTGTGATAAATACCAAGAATTTTGTTAAACGATAAAGACACGGGGGAGATAAGAACTCATTCACCCTCATCCGGTCTTTGTAATTCACCATGTGGAGATTGCCTTTCAACTACAATGCTGTTACGTCTTTATTTTGCTCAACTTAAATTTCTTTCCATCAGACATTGCTGAGAGTGCTTTTGAGCAGGATTTTGAGCATGCCCTGGTTTGGGTTAAGTCCCAGCACTTAGAAGCCATTTTCCCTGGCATCATAGTTTAGGTCTAAAGGAGACCTAAACTATGATAAATCCTTACTTAATGACACTCGATGTTCTGGAAAACCAGATCTTTTAGGGAAGAAGCAATTTCTTTGACTTTGAGTTTCAGGCTGAGATAGTAATAAAAGTATAAAGATAAATTTAGAAGAATCATGTCCGTATGTCCTTGAAATAATATATCATAATACTTCTATATAATTGCATTTATCCCCAAATCAAACTTAGTATGTAGTATCTTATGTTGATGATGGTTATAATAAAGAGTTGGGACCATGTGACTTTGTGGCACATGATTATAGGATGAAAGGTATTTCAGGGGATTTCATTAATAAGACTAATGCTCATAAGTGGAAGAACATAAGTATTATAGGAAATAGTGTAATAGGACAGTTCTAATGTTCAGTTAAGAATTAAATAATATACTTGGTAAGTAAGTGATGCTAAACTATTTAAAATCTTACCAGCTGCTTTTTGGACTGATTTTCATCAAAATTACTGTACTAAAATGTTTTCTTTTGCTGTACAGACTCAAATAGCAAACCTCAATTTTAAAATCGGCTCTTATTTGCAAAAAAATGCTTTGACATAGTGCATTTGTTCTGCCTGGGCAGCAATAAAGGATTGTGGCATCATTTTGAAGAAGGTTGTTTGACAGAGCCTGTTTATTTATTTGGGGTAATGTGAACTGCGTTCAGAAAATGCCATATTTTGTTTCATGATTGTATACATTCTCTCCCATTGCTCCCAGGCAAGGCTTGTAAGCAGAGAAGACACGGATTTAGACCTTTTTTCCATGACCAGTGGAAGCGATTTGTCTGTGAATAGAGAAAAAAAGAGTCAGGCACACAGACACTCAGCGGGATCTTCAAGTAAGTTGTGGTTTCCTTCAGAATTAATTTAGAAATCACAAATGAATTGATGGAACCTAATGCCAACAGGAATTCTTTTACGCATAGGGGGTAGGATGCCAGCAACCGGAGCTGACCCCAAAAATGTACATGGGAATTTTTCTTGCTTTAAATGTCTTCTTTGGTATAAACAAAATTAAATTATTTTGAGAATTAACAGCATCAGTTTTTATTTAATTATATTCTATGATTTAGTGACCCCCACCCTGTGGATCATATTAAGTTCTTTGATCCTTTATTTCTAAGAGAAATTTTAGAATAATTTCAAAATATTGAATTTATATAGACAAGTAATTGGTTTTGATCTTTTGTCATTGGTAGATATTGTATATAATGTAATTTTCAAAGAAAATTTCAAAGGAACTTTTAAAGGCAATGTAGCAGATAGTACAATGTCAAAAAAAAAAGTGGTGCAAAAATTATTCTCACTGGCTCCATGACAGTTATGCTTATCAATGAGGATTTTATATTCATGAACCTGCCACATACACCTATAACTTTTCATTTGTAGAAAGAGTACCTACATGTTTCAACAAATTTTATTTCAACAAAATTTCATTGCAGTTATGAACAATGAAAAAATCTACAAGTTTTTAAAATATCACCATGTTGTGGTATTTCAGGTGACTAGAACTGTTTTTACAGTCTTCATTTAATTTGTACACTAGAGATGTAAAAATATCTCCCAGAGTGTTATAGAACATTACTATAATGTTTTTATAAATTTTGTAAATTTCTCAAAGTACTGTGAAACTCAAAAGTCATCATGTAAATTTCCACCTCATTGAAATTACTCAGTAATTCTTGAAATGATGTTACAGTTGCATTTACACAAATCATTGCTTTACCAAAGTGAAAATTTTAGTGATCTATAGATTTCCAGATGAATTAATGTGTCAATATTATTGTCTGAGTTGTTTCATACATATACCCAGGCTTTATGAAGTTACAAACATTTAAATTCAATAAGATATGTTAATTCAGTGTGATAAATTTTAATTGGCTTTCTTGACATAATAATAAAGTATACTCTATGTCTTAAAGTACTAAGCACTTCAATTTTCCTTACCTAATTATAGAATCCAGATATTGAAGGGTTGCTCTTTATGATTGACAAAGAAATATATTAGGTTTCATAGCTTAAAATAATTGATGCAGGGAAATTGCTGTTATTGTTATAATGTGAAAGTTACTTCCATTTTTCACATTTCAGAAAGAATCATTTTGTGTCAGGTATACAAGTAAATAATGCTATTTTATGAGTATTATAAATTCATATATGTTTTCAGAATCATAGGCATTATTTTTATATAAATAAAAAAAATCCCCTTATCATAGAGTATCAAAATATGTGTTCATAACATACCACCGGTATGTTAAATCATAAGTAGTTCTGTAAATCAGCAACTGTCCTGAAATACATTTCCTCTTTCACTCAGATTACACTGAGGCACAGATCTTACCGAATATAAGATCATTAGAACTCATTTCTTAGCACACTAAGGAATTGAAGTAATGATATTTTTACTATATTTATTTAATTCTACTTGTCACTATTGACAGTTGCAAATAACACACATGTATACTAAGCGACCATTTAAAATAAGCCAGTTTTGGGCCGGCAAGATAGCTCAGCAGTCTAAGCACCTGCATGGGCAAGCTTAGGGAGGTGCAGGGGACCACGGCTTGATCACCAGCACTACATGCTGTGTCACCTCAGGGGGGGCTGAGTGAGCAAATAAATAAATAAATAAATAAACCAATTTAAAAAATAGTTCCATTAAACAAGAAGAGTATTATGAATACTTTTCATTATTAATTATGCAACTTAATGATGATAGTTACTAGCCTGTGACACCAGCACAATATAGTACTAATGAAGTGTGAGCCTTGGTATCAGTTATGACTTGGTATGCGTTTTTCTTTTTGGTATCAGCACTTCAACTCAGGACCTTGTACTTGCCAGACAGGCACTGTGCCCCTGTATTTCTTAAAATGGATAATAGAAAAATCTGGGTTGCAGAGGTCCTAGGATCAGATGTAGAACATTTAGAATAACAGCTGGAACAAAAGAAGTGATTACTTTTTTGTATAATCACCATATAGACATAGCTATAAAAATGAATCAGCTGATTTAAAATATTGATGTGTCTCTAGTGTGTAGGCCCATTGTGTAACTGGTTCTGTTTGTAAGAAACCTATGCATATATTTTGCTCATCCAAAATATTTGACTTACCCTGTTATTGTATGGAAATCTTTTAACTATTAAAGTTTTTGGATCTTAGACCTCCCTGGCCCTGGGCCAACTACTTATAGCTTTGATACTATGAAAGCTCTTTTTCCTCCAGCTTTTTCTGTCTTAAAACTTGTCATCTTGTTAAACTTAAACATTTCTCCTTGCTTTGCAAGCCAAATATCCAGAGTACTTCATGGGTTGTGGCTGTAAAACTCTCTTTGAGCCTTTGAACTTTTCTAGATTTTTTTTTCTTTCAATGTTCCTGTAATGTTGTGACATGTATACTTTAGAATCAGTTAATCTCAGGCTTAACTCACCAGTTCCATATCATAAATAAGTCATATTGATCTTGTCTGAAGAGGTTTCCCTAGAGAGGAGATAGGGACATCAGCTTTCTCTGTGGAGTAGGTTCTTGATTCATCAGAACAAAAGAACATTAGAGCACTTTAGTGAGATGCACATGTCAGTTTGTCAGAATTGCAAAGTAAAATAAAATATTGAAGGGATTTTAGCTTTAGGAGGTGAATGGTGCCCAGCTCTGATGAAAAGGATCAGTCTGAAGTTTTATAGATTAACTGGGTAACAACTTGGTTGATCATTATTTCCTTTGTGGTTCTGTGGAGTGTCTACAGAGATCTGTGTCACTGCAGAGGAAGTTCAGTTTCCATGAGATGATTCTCATACTTAGGGTGCTCCCAAGTTCCAGAGACTCTTGGAGTCTCTTCCAAAGTCAAGGTGACTATAGTTTTAGGGTGATGACTGAATGTTGAGCACTCATTGGTAGCTGAATGTATCTGTAGATGTCTTGGTGTCTTCAGTCTTGAGAGAAGAGGGGCCAAGCTTTGGACAGTCAGAACTCATTAAGATTGTATTCATGGCTTCTAGAAAGACATCCTTGACATGATTAGCATGCCTGTATGCAGAGCTGAGCATGGATTTGACCTAAAATTTTAGGGAATAAAGGAGAGATAGACAAAGTGGCTAAGGTTCCACTTTTAGTTACCTATTGGTTGTGTTAGCTACGTACCGGGTACTTCTGTTGATTTTGTTGTTGTGTAAGCAAAAAACAATTTTTTAAGTCTTGACTACCTCTAAAGAAAACACAAGTTGTTCTTTTAATGAGTAATAGATGAAGATCCCAGGATTTTGTCTATCCTGTGTCTCTGTGTCAATATGAACTTTGGTAAATTATTAAACTGCTACTATGTTATTAGTGAGGAGGAAATTAGTAAAAATATATGTATGTAAAGTATATGATGCATTGACTCATATATCGTAGGGCTTTAAGCAATAGCATCTGTGGTAGTCATTGTTTGTTGGTCTCTGTTCCTTCTGAATAATTTTAAAGGAACTACAAAGTACAGTTGTCTTCTTTTACAATCTGCTAAAAGAAATAATGTACTTTCAACATGTTAATCTTCTTAAGCAGTCTTTTCCTAGAGTTTCCTAAATGTTTCCTTTTATAAAACAGATATGCCAGATTTTCCCATGTAGATAATATTCAGGCAAAATAGTTGGTTTTACTGAATTAATTTGTTTTTCTCCGTCAGTTTTCCCATTGGATATTCAAAGTATGCTTCACAATAAATTTTCATTACAAGAAAAATTTAAAAATTGTTTAATATTATATTTTCTAACTTATTAATTTTTGAAAGTATTATAAATAAGACTTAACAACATAACAAGTTTACCTTTCATATAAAAATATTAGCAAATTAATAAAGCAATTTAACACAATCTTTATTTTTTAAATTATTATTATTGTAGTTGTTGTTATTATTATTATCTTGTTTTTAATGCAGGATCTACAGCATCTACAGGGTCTCACTATACAGGTCAGACTTGTAGTGACCTTCCTGTTTTCAACTTCCCAAACACTGAGATTACAGGTGCCCATCACCATGCCCAGTCTCAATCTCCATCTCAGGGCAACCCAGGGGCAGAGCCAGCACAGCGCATTTGGGGTGGAATCCTGGCCACTGCACTCTGCCTGAGCAGGCTCTTTAATCATCTCAGCTATGTGGCCAGTCCCACAATCTTTTCTTAGTCAAAACTCACAGATATACTGCATTTTATTCTTCCAAGTCCTGAAGTATGTAGGTCTGTTGGTAAGTGTAGAATGTTCATGAGTTACAGTACACTTCGGTGTGGTATTGAATTTTTCTGAATCTGGAAATAAGTATCACTCAGAAGTGGATCAGTCCATTTGGTTGCATGCAATAAGGCAAGCGACTGGGAAGCAGTGGCCTTGGCTTATTCCAAGAATGACGGCAGAGACTGAAGTGAAATGCAGAGTAAACAGAGCCACTGAAAGGAAAGCCATGGCAAAGCACAAATATGAATCTACAGAACACTGAGCAATCTACCTAGATCACATGTCCCATACAGAAATGTTTCACAGAAAATGAGGCTGGACCGAAATGGAAGTCTTGTTTTAGGTAAGTTTGAAAATGAGTGAAAACTAGAACATTCCTACAAATGAGTAACTAATAGAGACCCCTGAAAATAATTTGGGGTTTTAAAAAGCATAAAATTAGTTGGAGTACTATAAGTCTGCTTCGTGTTTTAAGTTATGTATATTTTTATGTTTTTATCTTTTTTTTTTCTTTCTTTTTTTTTTTTTGTCTGCAGAACCAGGGATTGAACTCAGTACCTTGCACTTGCCAGGGAAGCACTTATTCCAGTGAGCCATCTCCCCGGCCCTATGTATTTTGATACAGGATCTTCCTACACATTTTAGACTTGTGGTGGTCATCCTAGTTTCCCCCTCTCCAGCACTGGGATTACAGGCATTCACCACCACGTCCAGACTCATTTGCTGGCTCAGTGCACTCTGGAGGCAGGGTCTGAATGGCAAGTGGGACCAGGGATTGAATCCTGGTCCTGTGCTTGGCAAAGCAGGTGCTTGGTCCGCTGAGCTATTTCACTGGCCCTTATGAGTCTGTTTTTAACTTGTCAAAAAAAGATTAATTTGGGTTACCAAAAGAACAAAAATTACATAGATTATTAAATATCCATGCTCAATACTTTATATAAATTGAGATACTATAAGTGGTAGCTATAAGGCAAATATAGATTCCAGAACTAGACATCAGGGTTAATACGAGGTGGGACAAGCACAGCCTAATATTATAACTTTAAATTTGCAACTCAAAAATTATTGGCAGTTTGCATATTCATGATATACATGCACACATATACATTAATATGTAACTTGCGTTTCACTGAATGGATGCTATTACAATGAGTAAACTTAAAATTTAAATGTCATTGCATATATCTCTGGGTTATTATATAAGTCACACATCAGGACAGCAAGATTGCCTTTAATGTTAAAAGTTCTCTTGGGGCTGGGGAGATGGCTCAGTAGAATAAGCACTTGCCTGACAAGTGCAGGGTCTGGAGTTCAATCCCTGGTACTACAAAAAAATAAAAAATAAAAATAAAATAAAAGTACTCTTACTGAATATTAAAAAGTAGAAGTATTTGTATGTGCTTAGAATGTAACTTGCTAAGGGAATATGATGAATATATGAACCACTGTGGTTCCACTGCTATAATCCTATGTTTATACTGCTTCATTTTTCAATACATAATGTTATTCTGAAAACAAGAAAAGTCACTTTCATTAACATTTTGGGGGGTTCTCTCCTTACTGGGTATATAAAATTTAACAAACGGTGGTAAGAGTTCAAGTAAGTTTGCCACATATTAGAGAAATAGTACTCCATAATGGAATTAAATCAAATGAAGATGAGATTTTAAAGGGCTTGGCTCTTTTTTGGTAGAAATTTATCTCATTGGCCATAAAAAGACTTTCTTTTGGATTCAGTTCGCCACAAGGGTATCATTTCTATTTGGAGGGATTTAGATTTCCTTCTTATCCACTGCTGAAGTTTATGTTCAGGATGCACAGAATTTAATCATAGGTACTTAGGTAACTTTCCTTTAATTTATATTGTATGAATGAATGAACCAATGAGGCATGCTTTAGACTCATGAGAGCTAAAAAAGAAGCCTTTGGCATTTTCTTTTCCCATACTAGGAAGCAGGCTGCCTTATTTGCTTTTCTTGTTGCTAAGACACATACCCAACACCCACAACTGTAGGACGGAAAGGCTTATTATGGCCCAGTTTTAGAGGATGTAGTCCATAGTCTCAGCTGTTGCCAAAAAAGCATGGCAAAGGAGAAACAGTCTGGCATGGTGGCCAGAAGCAAAAAGCAATCAAAGGTTGAGGGAGAGAAAGAAACCCTACCAGGCCACACGGGCAGCCACCCGATCCTCTGAACAGGCATTGCATCTCAAATCTCATTTACGTATAAATTCATCTGTAAGCTAATCCACCAATGAGTGTCCCACACTCACAATGCCATCACCTTCCCAAAATCCCACCTGTGAGCACTTGTGACATTGGGGCTACTTTTCAGTACAAGCCATTACCAGGCTGTGTTGCTGAAGCGGTTGAAGTTTGGGCGACATCTTGATATACCAGAGCTTCTAAAAGTACTTGACCTTCCAAAATCCCTGTATTTATAAGCATTGACGAATCTATTCTATCCATGTGTTAACGAGTTCACACAACTCAAGTGTTCACAAACCCATGTCATGTCATTTGTTTATTCAAAATACTTAGAGAGGGATGGAGATATAGCTCAGTGGTAAAATATTTTTCTGTATCTATAAGGCCTGCTGGTTCCATCTCCAGAACTTTTGCTGCAAGAAATGAAGCAAAACATAGATACTCATGGAATGTCCTTTAGAGGCTCTGTATACTACATAAAGGAGAACAGAGCCTGAGCAATGTATTTTATCTATCATGGGTTTTTGATCTGCATCAACGTACAGTGTCATCCAGAGATAGGTATACGGTAGGTTAAATGGAGCAAGTTTAATACAAGAAATACTTATTGTGCTAAAGCAGAAGGTAAGAATAGAAAGACATTTTATATGATGGTACCAGAGTGCTGAGGGGCAGCACCCAAGAAAAGATAACCTGCAAAGCATTTTAGCCCACGTTAGTGAAGGTAGGTGAAGCTGCCACACAGTAGCAACATGCTCTGAGTGCATCACACCAGGGATGGTCTGAAGTCACTGGGCGGGCCAGAGGCAACCCCGCAGAGCATGGGATGGGAAGCAAGTGATTGCCTCTTGGTGGTGTAGGAAGGAGTAGAGCAGGATGGGACAGCTGGTGTGGGCAAAAGGTGTGGCTGGCTTTGGTTTCCCTGTGGAAAGGACTGTACCCATGTCACTGCTGAGCTGAACCTGCATAGATGAAGAGATATGGTATTCTGGACCTGAAGCTCAGGTAAGCTGAGTCACAAGTGTTCAACCCATAAGAATATAACCTATTTCCACCTATGGCCAAAAGTATAAATGCCCTGCTGGTGCATTGTACCTTCCACACACTCTGCTGAAAAAGCTTAACACTGTTCTCATTAAATAAATAAATTATTATTTCTCCTGACATGAGACAGCTAGCTCACATATAACTAAAAATGTAAGACTTCTATACCAAAAGTCTCAATGGTTGCTCAACTTTCAAAACTCCAAGTCTAAGGCTCACGGTGTACCTCTATAAAAGTAGTAAATGAGTTGCACAATTCCAAATTACTGTGCCAGTGAGTAAAATTTCCATTTCAAATGAGAGACATAAGGGGATAGGAGAGAACTGGCCTGGAACAGGACCAGTATTCAACAGGGAGACATTAAGCACTGTAGCTTGATGTCCTGCATCCACAACACAAGGTGGTACGATGAGAATTCCAGAACACAGGGACCACCCCATCTGTGGTTGTGCTGGCTGCAGGCCATGAGGCCCGTCTGTATCTTGGGCTGCCTCCCATTCACAGCCTACAGCAATCCGTGTCAGATATTCCGTGCTACATATCTCTGACTTCCTGGGATCAGCTCTGCACCTTTGGCTGCATTCCCACAACTTCACACACTGTCTCCTCTGAGGCTCTTTTCCTGGCCTCCTTAGTCTTCCTTTGAAATCTGGATAGAAGTCATCTCCTTAACCTCATAATTATTGCATTCTGTTTGCCAGCAAAACCACACATGGATAACACAGAGGTCTGCTAGTAGTAGAAGCAGTAGCCAGACACATTTGGACCCTGGCTGTAATAATCCCTGAGGAACAGAATGGCCAAGAACAATGAAGTGAGTCCTGGTGAGCCAGTTCCCTGGTAAACCTTTCTTAAGCTGAGGTCCGAGGAACCCTCTTTTCAAAAGAAAGGTGAAGAATGATAGTATATAAGTTGCATTCTTACACATAGTGTTAGGCTATGTAGTATGAGTAGGATTCCATGTTTAGAGACCAGGGAGACTAATCTACAGGCTGCACTTAACTCTCCCCAGTTTCTTTGTGATCTCGGTTGAATCACTTGCCACCTCTCAGAAAACGTAGCAGGTAAAAGGCAGCCAAGCATAGCAGAGAAAAAATCTAGAGAGTAGACTAGATTTGGATTTGACTTCCACTTCTTGTTCCCATATTTTGTAAAGTTGGATAAAGTATTTGAGGTTTACTTCATCCATTGAGAGAATGCTGTGGTAAGAATGATTTATGTATTTTGGACTCCTGTAGAGAGTGAGGGGGAAAGAAAACCAAGCATGGAAATCAAGGATCTGTATAGCTTTCAAATTCCATCATTCTACAACTAGACCAATGAACCTCCATAGAGGATGTTTTCCCTTTCTTCCATCTAAAAGAGTAACATGTTATTTCTGATGTTTGGTAGTATGAAAGTCAAGTTTATAATTGAACATTTTTCTCCTCACCATAATACTTATAAATGACCCTGATTATAAGGATTATTTAAATACTTTGGCTATTACTTAAACAGGAAAAAATAAAATGTTTCTTGAAATGTTCTCAAAAAAATCAGAAAATTCTGCCATTTGTGAAAAATGACAGCTATTTTATGAAGTCAAGTAGAACTTTAAGAATCTTGGAGTGATTCTAAATTCAACACTATTTAGTGGATCTAGATTAACAATATACCACTCTATTTACTGGTTAGTACTATAATCTCAGATATAAGGGCCAGCCAGATAGCTCTGTGGGTTAAAGCTTCTGCTTAGGCTGACCCAGGGACCAGGTTCAATCCCTGGTGAGTAGTACCAACCCAGCCCCCTGGGGTACAATTGAGCATCTGTAATCTCTAGCTTGGGAGGCTGAAAACAGAAAGATCACTATGAGTCCAAACTGTATAGTGAGACCCTATAGACCATGTGCTAAATACATTTAAAAAATCTTAAATACATTTTCAAAGACAGAGAAAAATTTCTCATTGAAAAGCCAATCAACATTTCATATAATGGCTTTTGTAAAAGCTAGAGATTTATAATTAGATATAAATTTCTTAGAATGCAGCTACTTTTAAATTGAGAATTAAAGATGTAAAAAGAGAATTAGGACTTCTAGGGAGAAAGTAATTTAATAAATTACCCTAAAACAATTACTAAATTCAGTGATGTGGGTTTTATTTATTTATTTAATATAGGGACTTGCTGCACGGTTCAGACCAACAGTGATCCTCCTGTAGCTGGATTACAGGTGTGCACCACTATACCCAGTTTCAGTGGCTGGCAAGTGCACCCATGGTTCTAAGGCCAGCACAGCAAGTGGCACTAGTGATCGAACCTGGGTCCTTGAGCCTGCCAGGAAGGTGCTTAGAGCCCTGAGCTATCTCCCTAGCCCCAGTGATGTGTTCTACAAATATATGAAGTTATAATGGGATAAACAGAGGAATATAATTTAAACTTACCTCTTTAAGAGTCATTTCAGGTTTCCATTTGTTGGACTCTATGAAATGTGGCATTAATTTAGAACTGATTAATTCTTATGAAACTAATTAGAGAACCAGGATGGTAGGATACAAGTATAACTTCACATATTTTGCAGTAAAATCTGGCATATTAGTGGAACAAAATTAGAATGATACAAGAGAGTTCTGTTTGTTTGTCTGTTTTTTTAAGTGTATTTAATACAGGGTCTCACTACAGATCAGACTCATAGGTCCTCCTGTTTTCAGCCTTCCAAGTGCTGGGATTATAGGGGTGCACCACCACACCAAGTCTCAATTGCCCTCTTAGCATGCCCCAGGGAACTGAACCCAGTTCCCGCGTCTACCTAAGTAGGCACTTTAATACTTTGAGGTATATAGCCAGCCCCACCCCCTTTCTGAGATAAAATTAATACCCTTGCTCTTCCTTCACCAAATTATACCTTTGAGGCCATTTTATTCAGCACACATTTATTGAAAATTGAATATATATTATGCACTATTTTGCATTGCAAGTATAATTTTAATTAAATAAATTATAAAATTGTCATTCTCTTTATAATTACACTTAATTATATTATATTATATTGCAATTCCTAAGTAGAGTTTAAATCAATTTTTAAAATATTAAATCATAAACTGGTCAAGCATTGGCTGTGACTCATCCACATGGACGACACAGACAAAGAATCTACTAAATAAGGTACAGGACTACAAGATAAACCCTGTGGAGGGGCTGGGGATATGGCTCAGTGAAGTAAGTGCTTCCCTGGCAAGTGCAAGGGCCTGAGTCCAATCCCCGATTCTTCCAAAAAAAAAAAAAAAAGATTTATATAAAAGATAAACCCTGTGGGGACTTCATTAACCTCATCAGAAACAAAAACTACATGTTTTGGTATATAGGTCTTGCTCTGTATAGGTCTTAACCATCCAGCAGAAAAGTATAAAAATGAGGTATACAATGCGAGACCATAATAATAAGTTAAGCTGTAAATGGCTACAGTTGACAACTTCTTCAGATAACTCACTATTGTTATGGAATGCTGGACTGTGTTGGATTGTGTCATCGAGTTCAGGAACCTAAATTGGTTGAATGACAATGGACTGCCCATCTTTGACAGGTGGAAACAAAGAAGGGTATAGAAAGGTAGAATCATGATGTGTGTGTATGAACAGTACAGTTGGGATAGATACACCATGCTTTCATATAATTCTATGAGAGGCAAGATTTGCACTAATGGTGGTTGGACAGGATATTATGTTGGCTTCTAGTACTATGGACAACCACTAGGAAAATAACAAGGTAGAAAGTATTAATTATTGAATCTTTGATATAATTCAGGTATAAAAAAATAAGTAAACAGCTACACTCTCTTAATTTACTGATAAGAGACATCTGCTATAATAATGTCTATAAGTATAATATCATGTATGCACCTTGTATGATACCAAAACATTATGAAAACAGTTTAATGTAATGTAAAAAATATTAAATCATTTAGTGGAATTTTTAAAAGATAAGCAGTATTTTTTTGTTAAAAAATGTTTTCCTTAAGGAATTAATGATAAACTCTATATAATGCAGAAACATTAATGAATTGCAGATTTTTTAAGGTAGAAGGACATCCATTTGTGTTCAACAGGTTTTTCTTTTCATATCTATAGTAAGAAAAATTGATTAGATAAGAAGGCTGTATAATCTCCAAAGAAACCGTCATAAACTTAAGCACTAGTACACCGTGGGCATCCCCCTTAGCAATTTATAAGTCATGTATGAGCAACTACAAAGTATACTGTTGCACTAAGAATATTCCATAATACATTATCCAGCAATTTTCAAAGTAGGTGACCTGGTATCTTACTGTCGTTCAGGTAATACACAAATGTCTGTCAGAATCATCCAAAGAATTTTTGTCCATGCAAAGAGTGAAGAGATTTTTATACCTTTCTTCCAACACAATGAAGTTTTTATCACAATGTTAAAAAATGAAAAAACTCTTAATTTGTGACATTTTTATATCATCAGGTATCTCACCTAGACTGTAAGTGTATCGTTTTTGTGAACTAACAGGCCAAAACCCATAAGTAGGTAGCACACAAATGCACAGACAGAGAACTTTGCCTTTCACACTCTTGCAATATTTCCATTTAACTACAAGTCCAACTTACTTTAGAGATATACTAATAATCAGTGCTTCGTCGGCGGACTCACCTAGCCACATTATCATCTTCTTACTTGCGAAGATTTTTACCACCTGCTCCTAACATATATCTCCTTGAACATTTTCCTTTTTCTTTCTTTGTTTCTTTTCTTTTCTTTTTTTTTGTAATTAGGACAGGGTGTACAGGGTGTTCAGGGTCTCACTACAAGACTGGACTCGTAGTGATCCTCCTGGGTACAACCTTCCAAATGCTGGGATTACAGGTGCAAGCCATCATGCCCAGTCTCAATTGCTGGGGGCGGGGCCAGCAAGGCAGGCCTGAGGATCAAACTCCCAGAACCTCCTTGCAGGCACTTTAATCCACTGAACTATTTGGCTGGCCCTAAGATCTTCATCATTTTCAAAGCTCCCAGGTCTCTAACTAGAATTTACTATTCTGACAGTTAGGCTACTTCCTGTTGGCCCTTCACCTTCTTTAGCTCAAATTTACAAATAAATTATCTTCTCCTTGAATGTCAAAAAAATTGTACATTTAGCTTAGTTTTCTGCTACAGATAGTGTTTAAAATGTGAGTGTGTTATATTTGGTCTTGATTATGCTTGTGTGCTTTCATTATAGACTCATACTGCATCTAAAAAAAAGAATAAATGGAACTATAGTTCCATTTATTGAGCCAGTATAGTAGTATTATTTCTACCTGCCTTTAGAAAATCCAGGTACTCATAAAATTCTTATTTAATGTTTGAAGATATTTTCTTAAAATGATACATAATGGTGTCTTTATTTGTATTTCTGGAAGGTTCAAAGGAGACATACTCCTGTTTGTTTTTTTTTTTTTTTTTTTTTTGCTGTATGTATTTGGTACAGGGTCTCACTACAAAGCTTGGACACATAGTGATTCTCCTGTTTTCAGCCTCCCCAGTGCTGGGATTACAGGTGTGCCCCACCACACCTAGACTCTATCACTAGCTTAGCACGCCCTGGCATGACCCACAGACCAGGACCGAACCCTGGTCCTTGCGCTTGCCTAAGCAGGTGCCTAGTCCACTGAGACATGTCACTGGCCCTTACTCTTACTGTTATTAACATGCATGTGTATGTGACATAGCCAAAGCCAGTCAAAATGATAGTATTCTGTGAAAAACTTTATGTATCACATTTACAAAGTCTTTAAAGGTGAAACAGAATGTAAGTGAGACAAGTAAAGATTAAGAATCTGTAAAAGTTAATCACTACAGGAGGTGAGAGATAGCTCAGCGGTCTAAGCCCCTGCTTGGCAAGAGCAAGGACCCGAGTTCAATCCCTACCACTGTACGCTGTGCCATCTCAGAACCCCGGGCATGCTGTGCCAGCTCAGAAACCTGGCTTAAGAAATAAACACCTTTATTCCCAGTGTTAGGGAGGCTGAGACAGGAGAATCACTATGAGTCAAACTGCATAACAAGAACCTGTAATAAATAAGTAAATTTTAAAAATTTTTAAAGAAAATATAATCATTAATATTTTAAAAATAGTTTGGGGCTCTAAGATGGAAGGTAGATACATAGAATGGGAGTTACAGAAATATTTTTATCTTCTATTTTCTCATTTTTGAAGAATTAATATATTTTTACACACTTTTTATTTTATAAGCCCTATTTCCAAATAATGGAGAAGTCTTTCAAAATCTTAGAGCTATGAAAAACAACTTCCTCTCACATTTGTTTTTCTAGTGATTTCATTTATGATACCACTATATTAGAGGCATACCTTATTGTGAATAAGATATCGGCTTCTGTAAGATACACCTTACTGAATGAACACTACATTTTGATTTTGATCACTATTCTTTGGTTTGGGGCAGATGATTCAACACTGTTGCCCGACTTTCCTCAGTTTTAAAATTAGGACAATGATATATATGATCCAGATGAATGAAAACAGTGAAAGAGACAGTGAGCATCACGTGGGAGCCAGAGACCTCAACAATGGATTCTTAGGTCTCTGTTGCTCCTTGGATGTGACATTTTCAATAAAATTACATGAGTGAGTTGATGTTAATAAAGAATTCAAAATCAAACATGATGAGAAAACACAAGCAATACACAACCTATTATTTTAGCAGATTTGATAATTTTATCTGTATTTTAGAAAGGTGTCTACAGGATGTTCAGGTCTTACTACTAGATTGGACTCCTAGTGATCTGTCTGTTTACAGCCTACCAAGAGCTGGGATTGCAGGTGTGTACCGCCACACCCAGTCTGAATTGCTATCTCAGCATGCCCCGGGGCAGAGCCTGCTCTGAAGGACCCTGGATTGAATCCCTGGCCCCTGGGCCTGCTTGCAGGTGCTCTAATCTGCTGTGCTATTTGGCTTGCCCTATATTTCATAATTTTAAAATTATGTTTTTGTTGATGTCAGATGCACAATACGTTGTTACGTATGTATGTCATAGTAGCATAATCAATTACTTGGCCTGCTTTAAGTGGTTCTGTGAGGATTTTCTACCTGCAAAATTTTCTACTAAAATAATGATTTGATATTTACTATGCTCAAACTTGTAAAATTTCATTGTAGGAGTCAAACTGACTTTCTCATTAAAAAGATTCAAAGTTGCCTGGTGTACTAAAGGGGGGTTCCACTTCAGCTCTGAGAAACAAGAAGGTTTGCCCTTCGATCCTACTTTAGAAATTCTATCTTCTGTAGATGAAAAGATGGGATCATATGAGTAACTGTGCCAAGCAGACTATTTTGTTCTTTATATAATAAAAAAACTCCATTGTTTTTTTATTTTTTTATCAGAAATACTCAGTTTGAAGTAATGTATCGTAAAGAAGCTCTAGCTACAAGTCAAAGAATTATTATCTCAGGGTTGAGGTCTGGGCCAGTGAGATAGCTCAGCGTTCTAAAGCACCTGCTTAGAAAAGCTTAGGCAAATGCACAGGGACCACGGTTTGATCCCTGCCCACACATGCTGCACCAACCCTGCCACCAGGGTGGGCTGAGCCAGCCACAAAAAAATGAGTTGAGGTCTGACACACAAAATTTATTCCTTATCCTTTCATAACTTCAATTGTATCTTCTTTTTTTTTTTTTGATGGTACCAGGGATCAAACCCAGGACCTTGAACTTGTCAGGCAAGCAGTTATTCCACTGAACTATCTCCCTGGCCTCTCAATTGTATCTTTTAAATGCATGTTTATCCCAAATTAAAACTTTAAATGTATTTTTTTATTATTGATTAAGCCATGAAGGCTGATTTTTCTTGTCTATAAATTTTTTTATGTCTCAGTATTTTATCCCTGAATTTGACAATTGATTAAAAATAAGCACATTAACATTTCAACTTAAGACAGTCTAGAAATCAAAACTGAATAATTAAAATTATTTACTCTCCCCAACAGTACATTTATAGGGTTAGTGTACTCCTCTAACATAGGTAACTTTTATGAGTCTACTTTTTACCCGAATGTGATGCACAATAAATAATTGTTGATTTAATGTCTTGAGCAAATTGGCACTGGCCCCTTCAGAAATCTGAGATGGGTTAATATGATTCCAGGCACAGTTAAATATAACAGTTATCAGAAAGCACAAAGAAATGTTTACAGATCTAAAACACTAGGAAACAGTAGCTAGTTTCAACAGCTATTGACATTATCCAGAGAAAGCCAAACTTAATCTGCCCTGTGTGATACAGCTATTCATACAAATGCCAGGGACACTTACCCTTTGTTTTAAAAACTTTAACATTTTTGAGGACAGGATTTGAGTATGCTACACTGATAATAGATTAAAGTATTATGTTTCTTTCAAAATTGTTCTACTTACCCGGTTCCTTGGTGATCATTCTGAGCTTTAAATAAATTGTTTTACTCTGAATTTGGGAGGATATTGTTATTGTTGCTTTCAAACCAATTTCTTACACTTGCTAATGTGGTACAAAAATAAATGGGTATGGTCAAATGTGAAATGCATTTGTCAAACGAATGAAACTAAAGTGCAATAATATAATAAATCCTCGGGCTAGCCATGTTTATTGTTGCCAAATGTCTCCCTGCTAAGAGCTAATAAGCATGAAAAGGGATAATGAAACTTTCCATGAAAAATTTTTGGGAAACCTATCCACAAGTCTTCACTATCTGGGAATGTGGAAATAAGTATTTATTTTATACAAGTTCCATATGAGGACTATAAAGATGAACTTTAAAGGAGAAAGTCACATGGAACACAATTACAGTATGACACTTACTAATACTCTTTGGCTCACAGTAGAGAATTGACAAGGAAGCTCATTCAAAGGCAGAAATGGAACAAAGACAGAAATGAAGACATACATAATGAATAAACATGCAAATTAAAGGAAAGATTTTATAGTAAAGTTTTGAAAGATTCCATGTGAGGCTGAAAATTTAGTTTGGGTTTTAAATGTTTACATTCTAAAAGATGTCATAAACATTTAAAAAATTATCTAAAATGTATGTTTTGCATAGAATGTACTTCAACAAACATATTAACATAGGAAAATGAGTGAGAAAAGATAACTAGAAGTTGAAATATAATATTATATAAGAAACAGCGTATCGACCTACAGTAAAGAGTACTTTCAATGGTTTCCACAATTTTTCCATTCCAAATACTTTTGGATATTTTGTTGTAAATATAGTGGAACTGAATAGATCCCTGAGAAGGATCTTTTGAAAAATAATCAGAGTTTAGTAACAGGTCTTTTTCTTTTTCTTTTTCTTTTTTTTTTTTTTTTTTTGCGTGTGTGTGTAACCGCGGATTGAACTCAAGCCCTTGTGCTTGCCAGGCAAGTGCTTATTCTACTGAGCCATTTCCACAACCCCAAGCTTTTTCTGATTTTTAAGAAAAATGAAACTAATATGACATCATTCTTAGAATTCATTCTACAACCAACTGGCTGCAAGAGAGAAACGAATGATGTAAGAGGTTTTTGATTGCTAAATTTCACTCCTTACTTAAATGAGTCACATTTTTGATTGCTTAATCAACCTACAACCTTCAAAGAATCAAATCAATAAGAACAGAAAGATCAGAATTTCACCATAGTCAGAGTTAAGTAGATTATTTATCAATGGAAAAAAGGATTATAGCTAACCTAAGGCCAGATCAGGAAAGGGCAGTTTAATGCTGAAATAAATCACAAAACATATTTAGACTTATAACCAAAAGCAAATCTTCAAAAGAAAAATCCTCTGTGGAAAAAAGTGAAAGCAGGATTGCATAATATTAATATAAAGGCCACAGAGATTATATGAGCAGCATAATACTTCCTGTATAGATTTTGGGGGCCATGTTCTAGCCATTCTTATCTTTGCAGATAGGTCCCCAAGATAGCTTTAAAAACAAATCAAAAGTAGTATGTAAAATTAATAAAAAATGGGAAAACAGTTTATTTTATAAAGTGGCTTTAAAGAGTTTAGATCAAATGTGTATGTATGATAACTATTATAAAAAGTAAAAATCAGCAAACCTGTATAATTCGTACCTATGAAAATATTTCAATTTTTATGTGACACATAATAGCTTTATGATGGTAAGAATGTTTTCAAAACAAACAGTCAAGGAAAATTATTTATGTTATACATGCTGATTTAGAAACAAATTTTATATTAAATGAAAATAGTCAATAACATTGGCAACAAAGATTGTGGACATTTTGTGATTAATCTTAGTAAGTGTATCAAACCACTACTTTTCTCATTAGTTTCTTGAATGTTGAGAAAAATGATTGTATAATTATCACTCTTCAATTGGAATTTTGAGGTAAATTACATTAAAAATTCCTAAGTTTACAAGAAACTTTCATTCTGTGAAAGCCTCTTTCATTCTTTGCCTGAGAATATCAGGAGTAAACAAAATTATATTAAGGAAATCTGAGCATGGTATACACCAACTTTGTGTTACTTATTTTTAGTGTTAGTGTTAGATTTTAAATTATCTATTTGAATTTCCCTGTCAATGATTCTGATTCAAGGTTTCAAATAAGCATTCATCATTTAAACAGTACCTATTTGAATATCGTACTTTCTACTTCAACTCCAAACTTGCACAGCGTAACTCATTCATGGCACTTAAATTGATGTAAATGCTTTGCTGCTAAAAATTTGTTCTGGTCACTTTCATTAAAATGTTGAACTTTTTTTCTCCATACTTTACTTGTGCTGTATCTGCTGTTAAGTAAGACAATATGGGGAGACCTTTGAAAAAGTTCCCATATCCAGACACATAGTGTTGTGTTATATTGATGAAAATCTAATGACGTATTACTATACATCATGAGATTTCTATTTTGACCTGTTTAACAGTTTCTATACATACCAGGAGAGTGATTCAAAGCATTTTACATATTAAATTACTTATCAAAACATAGCATATACAGACCTTGACATTTGTTAAAGAACCAAGGATTTCACACACACACAGAATTTTTTAAGGGACCAGAACAAATCTGGACCAGAACGCAGATTATGCAGCAAAGATATGATTTCTTGGAAAATAGAGCATATTCATTAAGATGTACCTTCAGCACATATGTAAGGGACTGGATTATTTCTGTGATCACCTGCAAATATGCAGTAGGCTGTTGTTTCATTTTTTAATACATAAAAATAATACTGCAGAAAAGGGAAAAACCTGTCAATGTTCCATTAGCCATAATTTTTCTGCTTCAGTAGCCTATCAGTAGGTCTATCTCCAATACCAGTTTTGAAGCAAAAATCCCTTGTTATTTTATGTTCATTGGGTAAGTAATTTTAGGATGATTATACATTGACTTCTTAAATTGCTTTTGCCTTTCTTTTCTTTCATTCCTAGAGTAATCAGAGGACAAAGTAACAATTGCAATGAATGCCAATTTATGATTCCTTCATAGATGTGTTGTTTTACTCCTCAATTTATTTTCTATGTATCTTGAGATTTAAAAGTGTATATGATAGCAAAAAGACTCTCAGTCAATGCAATCAGAAATAAACTATATTGATTGCTCCTCAAATTGTTTATTTACACATCACACAACAGTCAAGTTCAAGCTTTTAATCATACCTAAAAATTGTCTTAGCTAAAGTGTTTTACATTCACTTAAATGTTAGCTGTCTTAAAGAGTAATTTCTTACTCTGTCTCACTGAAGAGTGACAAAGTTGTTTTTTTGGTATAATACAATATTTTAAAATTGCAATTGTTCTTTGATTAAGAATTACAGTAGGCAAGGAAAAATTTACAGACTGCCTTTTTACAACATATAATCAGTTCTTAAAAGTGTTCTGTACCAGAGATTTGAAGGTTCACTAGCTGCCTTACAGTGACAGACAACGTAGTGTTAGGAGAATGAAACTGCATTTTATGGTAAATTTCTACTCAGTAAAAAGAAATCCTTGAAGATGCTTAAAAATCAAAGTGTGTTCTTTAAAATCACCTGTGTTTTAATGCAATACAACCTATTAAATGTTAAAATACTTTGTAAGTGGATGAAATTATCTATAAAGATCCTAATTGCAAGGCTCTACTTTCCTTACATGTAATTTGTCATTAATAAATAGCTTATATTGAGAATAAAATCCTTAAATACTACCTATTTACATGAACATAGTTGCATCAATAATGAGTTACTGAATTAAATTTTAAAATACATACATATTTCTACTTATTACCTTGGATAATTCTTGCAAGGAAATGCCCTACCAGCACAAAACATTTGTGTTAGCCATTTGTGAAAAATATGCTTGCTCTTTTTTCAGTCTCTATTTTAAGCTTAAATAAGCATATCTGAAGTATAAAAAGTGTCCCTGTAGCTCCATTTCTCAGGCACTTTATCTCTTCCATCCCACCCCACACCAAAACTCCCAGCTCCAGCAACCTCCGTGTTGTGTTCATATAAATCCATACTTGCTGCCAAGGAAATGGTATCTTGACCAAAACATTTTAACTACCAAGAGGCTTTGAGGGTTTACTTTTAATATGAATGCTTTTTTTTTTGTAAAGTACCAAACATTAAAAGTTCGGAAGTACGTTCCATTGTGTTACATGATTTTTTTTTAAATAAAGAAATTTCTGATAAATAAATACAGGGTAGAAGCTACAAAAGTTCTTAGAAAGCATTCCTACTTCTTTTTAGATCACTAGCTCGTCACCCAAGAAATTACTCATTGCCCAATAATATCCCTGTTATTTGAAAGAGTTCTTGCAATTTTAGAATTTCCCTGCTTGGCTTCCAGAAAGTAGCTTAATGCAGGAAAAATCGGGCCCATACGTGGAGATCAACTTCAGCTGTTGTCTCCTAGCTGCCAGTCTTTCTGCTGAGATTACCTTCAGGGCTGCCAAGAGTGACAGTTTCTAAACTCCCGAGCTGTGTTCCGTCTCCAACTCAGTTGCCAACTTGGACAGTAGCCTCTTTTTATGTCTCCTACACCCTTTCCTAAAAACAATAGCTTGTAATTCCGCTGAATACTCTCTAGGCTAGGAGCAAAATGTGCTGCCGTTACAAAATTTCACTAACTCTTTGTTTTGTTTTTCTGGTCCTTCTTTGAAGACTAAAATCAAAATGCATATAATCAGTTCTTAAAAGAGATTTTAAATATAAGGTGAACTTTTATAATCCATGTTCAACGTCATGTTGTGTGCAATTACAGATCATTCATCTCCAGTGGTCTAATGTTTGCTAACTCTTATATTCGAGTATTTAAAATTTTAGTTGAAAAAATGGTGACCTTAAAAAGTTTTCATTTCTAAGCTTATTTGAATAAAACTCAAAAGCATCATAATCGAGTCCTGTGGTTTGAACCTTTGCCTCCAGCGAGGACTGCGGACGCCCTGGAATGTCTCACTTTGCTGCCTTTCAAAATCTTTCCCCACAGCCCTAGGTGCCTGCTTAATCCCCAGGAGATTTGAAGCAGATGGCAATTCTTTAATATTATCTTGATACTACATCTCGAGGTCTTGGTGAATCCATGTTTTGCCTCATGCTTAGACCAATTGACAACTCCTGTTTGTTTTAAACTTCGACCGGTTTTTGTTTTTCCTGTGGATAATTTCTGAGCTGTCATACGTAAACAATAACCTCTTCCATTTTAGAGCACCTGCATACAACACATTCTCGCCTCTTGCTACCATTGGATTATGATCAGAAAGTCAATCGTCACAGTAACCCTCTAGTGCATGTAGTATTTCCCTTGGTTATAAAACTAAGGTTCTAAAAGGCCTGGAGACTCATTTTATGCTGCCTGACCATCTAATGAAGCTTCCATCTCTCCAAGTCTTTTAAAAAGACCTTATTTCAATAATGTATTTGTCTTTTAAGAGAAACTTTAATATATGCTTTATAGAAATTTAAACAATTATAAAATTTTAAATTATGGAAAACAAAAACATTATTTACATACACAGATATTTTATTATCTTATAGTCTTGAAATAAAGCATATGAAACTGTAGATAGAAGCTGGTACATCTATTTAATTTTTGAGGCACTTTCTTTTATTTAATCAAAACAGAGTTTATTCCAATCTTTGATTATATCACATTGCAAGCAAAAATAAACCGAGCAAAGATAGTTTTGTTAAACTTGAAGATCATAGAGTTTTTGAATGTATGTTGTTGACTTAAGCAGATTTCTGACTCTCTAATTTTACTTGGCTCATGTTAAGTGTACATTTAATATCATTGTCTAGGTTGCTCAATTAAGGGAACACTTGCACCAATGATAACAAATACAAGACCTAAAAAAGAGCGTGTATCATTCCGTGACAATCCTCTGCAGCTCAGTGGTGGATGGGGAAGTGGCAAAAGGAAGGCAAAACGTTCCACCTACTCCTGCAAACTTCAGCATTCAAAACACATGGCCCACTGTTGATTTCTTGAAAGAAGTCTGTGGATCTCTGGTCAAATTACCAGCTGGATGAGAGGCTTTAGAGTACTGTGTTTGATTTGTTTTATTATATACGTTTCACAAGTTTGTTTTTCTGGTGCAGTTATCCTCTTTCCCATCTATAAAACAAAGCTGGCAACTCTTCCAGCGTGCATGTGGAATGACCTCCAGAAGACTCGTTTTGGAAGTAGCGCCCTGGAATTTGCATACGCAGCTTCTTCTTTTGCTTATATTTTTATGGCCCATGTATCCAAGATGGTTTTTGTTACCAATAATACATTTTAATTATATACACATCTGTAAGAGAATATAACTGTGTTTTGTGTGTATTGTTTAATATAGTTTTAATAAATTTGAATAATTAATATATCAGTGATTTTTAATCAATCAGACTAATACAAATGGGTACTTTAAAAATGAATCAGTGCACAAGGTTATTCAGAATAAATTGATTTCTTTTTTAAATGTTAAACTCTTACTGAATCATGAGAAAATGTACATACAGTTTAGGCTAAAATAAGATGCAAATTTCTATAATTATGTAATAGATTATATATGTATAATATTTCATTCAGGCATTGTTTATTACCCTTGTCCTTTATAACATATATCTGTCAATTTTCTAGTTCATTAACATTTGTCTATTGACTCAAAATGTACCGTCATTTAGCTTTTGTTAAATTGCCTTTAAATTATTATTTTAAAATGTACTCAAAGCTCAAATTTATCATTGTATAATTTTTTTCAACTTATAAACCGATTTCTATGAAGCCTTAACTATTTTGAGGTTAATTTTCTGTCTCATTGAACATGATTTCCAAATTGATGCATTTGACAGTGCTCAGAAGATCTACTAGTAACCCGTGTCTAGAACTAGTTTCCACATAACTAAATTAATAGTTCTCCACCAAGTTTTTATACCCATGTGTCTGTATAACAGAATCCTTTTCCTACTCTTTATTTAAATATTTCATGTACAGATGAATACATAAGAGATACAGAAACATTTATTTGGTGTTCCCTATCTGCTTTCATGTGTCCAGTTGCATTCTGAACCTGCTAATCTGTCTTAACTTAATTTTTTTTTTGTCTTTTTTTTTTTTTTTTTTTTTTTTTTTTTTTTTTTTTTTTTTTTTTTTTTTTTTTTTTTTTTTTTTTTTTTTTTTTTTTTGTCTTTTTTTGAGACAGGGTCTCACTATGCAGTTCAGGCTGGCCTTAAGCTCACTCTGTAGCTCGGGCTGGTCTCGAACTCACAACAATCCTCCTGCCTCAGCCTCCCAAGTGCTGGGATTACAGGCCTGCGCCACTACGCCCGGCTTATGTCTTAACTTAATTGATATGGAAATGTTAATGCACATTGGACTGTCATTCTATGAAAACACAGATTTGTATGTTACAGCCTCCCAACTGAACTACACATGTACTTGTTTTATGAGCATGCTATTCGGTCATTGTTTCAGTAACAGGATCCACAAATCAACATAATGTAATGATGGAAAATGTTTATCTCAGCTTACTGTCAATGCTTCAGGAGAAAACCACATTAAAGCTGATATTGATAAGAGTTTTATGGTTCATATACTCAAATCAGTGAAGTGAAGTGGAAAGACTAGTATTAGAAGTGAGATGCTTATGATTAATCTGTTATAGGGCCTAGAAAAATACGCCATTTTCCTCTTCAGTAATGTGTAGAATTATTTCATAGTGTTAATTGTGACTACAATGATTACTGCTGATACTCCTAAATTTATAGGTGATGATTGATGCAAAACTCAATAAAACTGTTTCCTAAATATGGGGGTAAACTGGAAGTTCTTTCTGGTGTTGGTTATTGTGTCTGGCCTTAAGATGCTCATTAAAAAAAATCTTTCCATGCTTGAACCTACCATTCTATAGCACTAGTTTATTTGCCTATATAAAACTTTAAAAAGTAAGCTGAAATATTAAAATTTAATAAAATATAAAAGAATTTGAAGCAATAAATACTTTGCTTCCAATTTTTTAGGGGAGCCATTTCAGTAAACACTTGTGTTTAAGGTTCATGTAGATAAAAATAGGAGCCTATCTTGTCATTTAGTTAATATTCGATTTTATATTAACTGTGATGGACACAGGCAATGATACTGTCCAAATCAAGGGCCCAAAATGACATTTTATCTTTTCCTAATCCTGTGTTCAACCTCCATCCCCTATCCAACCGAATTCTCACCTGTCTCCTATCCCCTGTGCTATAACATTTACCAATAGTCTTCTTTTTTTTTTTTGGCAGAACCAGGGACTGAACTCAGGCCCTTGTGCTTGCCAAGGAAGCACTTATTCCACTGAGCCATCTCCCTGGCACCAGTCACTTTTAGTAAGAATGGTAAAATGAATCCCTAATCACAGAAAGCCTTGGATCGTGTGGAATAGACTGTTTAGTAGTTCAGAGTGTTTAGCTATGAGAGTTAACTCTGTTGGTGAATGGAGATGGCCCTTTACCAAGGTTTGAACTACTACCAATAGTTTTTGCACATAGAACACTGGGAGGGATCTTTCTAGGTGTCTTGCAACGTATTCGAAATATTACAAGATATGAGTACTGATTTCTTACTGTGTTCAGAAGTTAGTTGGAAATGCAGCTCTCAAATTTGAAAGAAGAAAACACTATACTTATACAAGAAAAGGCAAAGCATTTTTGTAAGTACTGTTATTTTGCCTCAGTTAGATACAAAAGATATAACAACATTCCTGGAAGTCACTTTTAAATTTTTCATTTTTGAGCTGGGCGTGGTGGCGCAGGCCTGTAATCCCAGCACTTGGGAGGCTGAGGCAGGAGGATTGTGAGTTCGAGACCAGCCTGAGCTACAAAGTGAGCTTAAGGCCAGCCTGAACTGCATAGTGAGACCCTGTCTCAAAAAGACAAAAAAAAAAAAAAATAAGTTTTTCATTTTTGAAGAAAAGAAGGAAGAGTGTAATTTAGTTAGAAATAATAAGTTGTATAATATATTATACATAAGCAATATTTAAAGTGAGATCTGTATCTACTTTTAAATCTTTATATTATTATTATTGTGATAAGCTTTGATTCTTGAATTTTGCTGTGCCACTTGTTTATTAAGTTGGTCAGTTCTATGATCATTCTCTTAGTTGCTGTAATGGTCTGTAGGTTTTCTCAAAATTTGGATAGCATCAGTCCAAAGTTCAAACTAATGTATACTATAACCAAAATAACTGCAATAAGCTTTTTGGAAAACAAAGTACTTTTGCTTCTTTAAAACAAAAGAAAATCATTTTTCATTACAGAGATTAGTTAATAAACTTCCTTTATTATTATATTTCTGTTATAATTTCTAGCTAGTAAAGTTTCTGTCATTTTACAGAGTACAATACTTATGATATGGATTAATTTTCATGATCATACTGAGCAGAAAGTGAATTATCTAATGAATATACATTTTTATTTTTTGTTTTTTTAAAATGTAATGTAATTAGTACAGAATCTACAGGTTCTCATTACACAGTTCAGAATTGTTGTGATCCTTCTGTTTTCAGCCTTCCAAGTGCTAGGATTATAGGCACAGCATGCCACCATACCCAGTCTCATTTGCCATCTCAGTGCACTCTAGGGGTGGGGCTGGCATGGCAGGGTGGGGATTGAACTTCCAGCCCCTGTGTCTGCCTAAGCAGGTGCTTTAATCTGCTGAGCTATGTTTGAATGTACTTTAATTGATAGTCAGAAGACCCTTTAGAATTCTATACAATAGTAGTTGTCATTGTTAATCTCCAAGTAACAACTAATGTAAAATGTTTGTCTATTTTAGTGTATGATTAAATTAATTATATACCATGATATTTTGCTTTTTTATATAGAACTGTTTCTGTGATAAATTTTGGTGAAATTCAGAGAAAGGTCTTTTCCAAGCTGATAAAAACCTATAATCTTCATGTATGCTGTCTAATATATTAGCAATTAGGCAAATGTAAAAGAATGTGTTAAAAATGTTTAATTTCAGCTAAGATACAATATATACTACATATGTAAAATGCACCTAAAATGTCAAGGATTTAATATGAAAAATATAAACATCTATAGTTTTATAATGATAGTGTTAAAATAACAGTATTTTTATTTTTTTAAATCTGAGTACTAAAGAGCTTCAAATTACAGACATAGCTGACATGATATTTCTACTAGCAATGATCTAGAGCCAGTTCTACAAAGTGATGTAGGCAGTAGTTTTACAATAATAAGACAGATAGGTACTATAGAAGGTAATGCACAAATATTCTAGTTTATTGAAAAAGGGAACTTTGATTCTGCTAAGCTCTGTAATATTATGAAACAAAGAGGGTTGCCATCATGTTGTAGTTTTAGACCTTGAGATACCATAATGGAATTTAAATCTGATGTAATTGAATTTCCTTCTTCATTTTCTATATCTATTTATTTTTATTTGGTTTTATTGAGAGACCATTATAAAATAAAGTTGGAGTCTTTTTATGTTATAGGTGGTAAGAACAGGCCATCCATATTGCTACCCATGCTATTAAGTTTTACATATATATATTTGGTAGGTTTTTCAAATTATATGCTTTGGGTTGTGCTAGAGAGGGATTCGTATAAAGGGAGTCGTATTACATTTGCCACCCTGCTGTATCATAAATCCAGTATTAATCTAAAATGCAGTACATGAAAGTGAGAAGAGTTTCATAAGTGAACACGACATATTTGAATGAAGACAAATCTAGTGTGCTTATGACTTCTGAAAAGCCTGTTTGTACAACATGGATTGCTATCTCTAACCAATGGTTCACCGTTGCCTCCAAAGCATACATTTCATTTCCTATTTTGTGAAGCTAAAATTTTACCCAAGACATAAAGTGAAACTTCTCATGTGACTCCCCATGCATAGCATGTATGCTTGGCAGAACCTGAGGGCAAAACGCCGAAGAAGTTTCAAGAGCTTTCTCTAGTAGCCTTGTATGACTATGACAACAGCTACCACCATGAGAGAGCTCATTAAGGAAGTGTTCCTGGTTTAGAAAAAAGAAGCACAACGGGTACTGTCTGCTATGCCCTGAGAGGTTCGAGGGGGCATGAGCTTCTCTGTACTTGTCATCATTGTTTTACATCAATATTCAGTTCTATAGAAAGAACCTTCCCGTGAAGATGGCCATGAAAGGGAAGCAGTTCAATTAATAATACCACAGGAAAAACTCCTCTTGTATTACATGCTTATATTTACCATTACTGGGAGAATCAAGTCTGCACAGCTTTGTTACATTTTAAGAACTACTTTTACACTGTAAGAACAGAGATGAGAAATCACTTTCAAGTCCACAATTGCCTAGTGCAGGCTTGACTCATGCGCTGGTGGTAAACAGGTGGGTCAGTGTAAAATTTTTAAATAAATAAATGTGCTATTGGAGTTACTGAAAAATACACTTGTTTTTGGCCTGGCCAGATAGCTCAGCAGATTAAAATGCCTGCTTAGGCAGACACAAGGACTAGGGTTGGATCCCTGACATGTAGTTCTTGCCCCCACCCACCCCCAGAAGGGCAATGAGTCAGTGACTGAGACTAGGATTGGTGGCATGCTTGCAATGACAGTGCTCGGGAGGCTGAAAACAGGAGGGTTGCTATGAGTCTGATCTGTATAGTGAGACCCTGTACTAAATACATTTTTTACAAAAGAAAAATAACTTGTTCCTGGAAAAACGATAACACTTTTATACTTATTTATGAGTCTCATAGAATTGGTACTGATCAGCATTGTATAAGTATGTTGAAAGCCACATACATAATTTTAAAGTTGCTAGAGGCCATATTAAAAATGTAAAAAGAAATTAATAAAATTAATTTAACAATACATGTTGAACCCCATATATGTAAAATATAGGTTGTACCTGGATATCCACAAGAGACTGATCCCAGGATCCCATTGCACATAACAAAATCAGACATTCAAATCCCTTGTATTAGCCCTGTTTTTTACTGTCCAGGGGAACTGGGGGGAGGAGAACTATTGTTTTACCAAATAGAATTATGAAGGCTTTGTCTTATTTGAGAAAACTTATTGGCCATTAATGTTATGTGTTAGAAAAAATAAAAAGGGTATAAAAACAACATGATTTTGGATTATTGACATTTATAAATGTAGCTTTTACAAAATACCTAACTATACATGTTCCAAATCAAGTAATTGATGTTGTCTTTAAACTTTGTTATAGATTGGAGTTTTCTCTCAAGGTTGTTAAATCTAAAATTTTTCTTCCAAAGTTCATATATCAATAGAAAGTTACAAGGAGATGTAGAAAGAGGGATCTGTTTCTCATCTTGGCATTGTTCAGATTTGATCTAACCATGTATTTTCTATGAACTTCAAAATGAAACCAATGTTTAGAATAACTCTGTATGTTGCACAGAACAAAGTAAGAAATTAATGCAGCAGTTTTGCTCTGGTAAGTACACACTTTCATATGAACATATGGGGAAAAAGGGTGAAAAGAACATGGATTTATAATCCTACTGTCCCAGACTGTAATCCTCACTTTGATGAGTCATCTTCAATGAGTGACAAATATCTCGATGCCTGCTTTGTCACCATTAAATTAAGATTATAATATGCAAATCACAGGATATTATGAGGTCAACTGACAAAGTGCTCGAAAAACCCCAGGCTCAGTGGCTTGGGTATGTATCCAAACACTCAATAAATAGTGACTTGTCACAGTAAACCTTTCCAGACCATCTTCCAGAGTTAACCAAAAATTTCTCTAAGCAGATTAAACCTAAATTGATTCTCCATATCTTATTTAGGAAACATTTCCCTGAAAGTATAGAAAAAGTACTGTAAAAGATCTTCGAGTTAGTTGACTTCTCTAGATTTGCTTTGAAATGGCAGTCGAATTCCTTGTTTCAAATATATGCATTTTGAACATCCACCATTAGAAATGTGTAGAATACTTTCAAAATTTGAAGCATTTATATTTCTAGTAGCATGTGCACTTATTTTTTTATAGAGGTATATAAAAGTTATATTTGTAGGTTTCTGGCAGAAATAACTCTAGAGTTCTGAAAGCAACATACAAGACTTTAAAATAGGTCCATAAGTGACTCCACTACCCAACTGCCAATGAATGTCAGTTAATTGACTAGACAAACTCATAATCCCCGTGTATTAGCCCTTCCCCTTCTAAAGGAAATGCTGACTCATCTCCATAGGAGAAAAACAGTATCTATTCTTTGGTTTGACTTTTTTGTTAATCATTCAAAATTTAAAATTTTCATGCTCACTTTAGCAACACATACTCTAAAATTTAAATTTTCAGCTATCTTTTCTATCATGAACTTTTTATTTTATACACTAATATTTTAAAGTGAATATTAACTCAGACTGAACAATTAACATTATACAGAACTTTTAACATGTTTAGAGGGTGTTTTGGGAAAGATTAGTTTTAAAAGTGAATAGACAGGGAAGAACAGGTAGATAGCTCAGCAGCATAAGCACCTGCCTGGTAAGCAGAAGGTCCTGAGTTTGATTCCTAGTACAGAAACACGAAACAAAAAAAGACAGAGAATCTTGAAGGACAAATTATTAGGAGAATAGAATTTGAGGCAGATGAGAGAACTGGAACAAATTGTTAGAGACAGTTTATAGTGACATACATGGGGAATGGAGCCTACAACAACAAATGGATCAGATTATTGAGCAGAAGGAAGACTTGTGAGAGGGACAAGGGATTAACAGGAAGTGTGGCTGGGAAGTAGAAATGAAGAGAGAATGCTGAGAGCCAGATAACCTTTGCCTTGATTTGTTTGGCCTGTAAGGAGAAAATTGCTATGTGGTGGTTTTCAAAAATAGGAAATCAACAGTATTGTTCAGTTAATTACGTATAACAATAATTATGGGGATAATTTTAAAATAAGTTTAGACATGATAAGGTAAAACCATTAATTCAAATCTGGACTTCCAATGATAATGTTATTTAGACTGTAGTCACCACTTAAGGGGTACACAGTTTGGTTTATTTGTGCCTTAGTCAGGAAGACTTGAATGAGCTACAGAGCCATTAACTTTTCAGTCTGTTGAGAATTGGTTTTATGTATGCTGATACTTTTTTAAATCTGAGTGAACCTTCTCCAAGGGTAGACATTGGCAGAGCCACTGCAGATATTTTCTTCCAGGGATATTGATACAGGCAACAATTTCCAGATGAGCTGCTCTAACCCAGGCGATGGATTCCCTTAAGCCTTCTGAGCCACACAACAGAGTCTTCTGAGTTTGATGGTGGCTGGAAAAAGTTAGAATTTTGAATATTTACTAGAATTGGAAAACCCATCTTTGTCTAGCATGGACTGAGCAGCTTAGTCAGCAAAACAGTTCTCAGCGTTGCAGAGGGAAGAATTCAGAAATAGGACACTACTGTAGTAGGTTCTTCTGGGCCATCTTCTTGGTTTACAAAGAGCCATTTTGTTGTGTCCATATTCAAGGTGGGGAGAGATGTTCCATGATTTCACCACCTTTTAGGGACATTAATTCCACAATGGAAGTCCCACTTTCCCGATTAGACTAACACTAAATTTCACTCAACGGCCCCACCTTTTGGGCCTGTTGGAATTACAGTTGGAATGACAGTTTCTTTAACACATGAAGTTGGGAGCAAGGGGCAAATTTAGTCTAAATGGGATCTTAAAATTATGTATTTTAATGGACAACACTGTGTTTCCCATAGTTCTTTCATACATGGTTTTGCAATGAGAAGGTTTTGCTAAGAGAACCTGAGTTGTTAAAGGTGACTATATTGATTTTAGGTTATATAGATAATTAATGGCAGGCCTGGGAGTAAGAACCAAGTTCTTGAGTCAAAAAAGTCTTGGAAAATTTGTGTTAGAAGTACCACAATGCCTTTGTTCATAACTTAACTGAATGGAAATTAGGGATGAATATACTTACCTTAAAATCATGCACACATGTGGGATTCTCAGGGGAATTGGTTTCCTTATATGGGATCCTTTTGCTCTTTCTTTCATCCCTTTATTATAGCTGCATATTTCATTTGCTTAACTTGTTCTGTTTTAAAATTACTTCTCATCTCTGGCATGCTGGCCCCATCCCCAGAGATAGCAATTGAGAGTGGGCGTGGTGGTGCAGGCCTGTAATCCCAGCACTTGGGAGGCTGTAAACAAGAGAATCACTTCGAGTCCAATCTAGTAGTGAGACCTGAACACCCTGGAGACCCTTCTCTAAAATATAGAAAACAATAAAATTACTTTTCAAAATTTCATGACTATTATGTTAATTTCCCTCTGTTCATGATCTTTATTAAATGCTTTCCCATTGCAAATTCTAAAAATCATAACAATAAACATCCATTTTATGATCTGCATGGTCTTTGATGTATTACATGCATTCCCACCACTTGGGACAAGGGTAGTACCTAGTTCCTGTTTTAGAGAGGATAATGCTAAGTCATCAAATGATTATATACTCTCCCTGTTATCCCACAGCCAACAGATGGTAGACCTATACATAGACTCAGGAAGCTTGATCTAGTGTGGCTGTTATTCCATACTTAAGATTATCAATTAAATAATTACTGCATAAGTATAGATTATAATACAAGTGATACGTCTTTGCTAAATCTCAGGTCAAAAAGAAATTCTTAAAATTTCAAGCAGTTCAGTATGACACAATGGTTACTTATCAGAAGATAGTCAATTTTCTTTCTCCTTAGAGAAACTTAATACTGATTGGAAAAATAATAGTACTGCAATTTTCTTGTGAAGGAAACTTCAGAGATATGTGTGATTTTAAACATTAAGGACACCCTTTGATTTGAAAGATACTTGTGTGACCCATATTTACCACTGTAACATCTCTTGGCTGGTGACATGCAGGTCTGACCATCACCCCCCACAACAGTAGTCCCAGAGAACTGTCATTGTTAAAAACTTTACCTCACATGTGACAAACCTGCTTTCCAACTCAAGACAATCCACTTATCTCCTCCGCTAAGCTGAAGAGGACAGGCCTAATCATTTTTATGTGTGAGCTAAAATTCACTAACACTTTTAACCATTCCTCTAATGATATTGCTTTCATTTTTTAAAAAACTTGGTTACACTTACACTAGCATATTTCAAAATTAGGCTTTCTTTATAAAACTGGTGTCTGGAGCTCTTCTCAGTTCTCAAGAGTTTTGTATCTACAGTGTATAGTAAGAATCTGGTCTTTATTGACATAAGAGAGCTACACTCCTGTGCATTTCTGTTCTCTTAGCAACTAAATAAGGCAAAAGACCCAAAATATCTTCATATCCTTATGTTCTGGACCACCATAAGTTTGTTTTCTTTTTCCTATATATATATTTTTTAGCTTCAGTTTACAACTTTGTGTTAGTGCCCATTGATTTAATTTCCTTTATTGTTTTCAAAGATTTTTGACATCCAAATGTGTATTAGATTCTGAAGTTTTAACTAAACCTCCTAAAAAGGCAAGAGTTGTAAAATATAGTAAGTCTAATTTTTGAGCCACGGATGAAAATATTGAAAGGAACAAATGTTCATCTTTATGGGTGATGCCCACGGGAAAATGTTTAAATGATTCACACGATTCTAGTGTTTACTTCTAGAGCTAAAATGTTGCAGGATATAACAGAGATGCCCTTACACTCAATATGGTTTGGTTCAACTAATCCAACTGTCAGAGATGCCCAAGGAAGCTTATATCCAGTTAACAGAAACATTGCTCTCAGATCTACTTTATTTCATAAAAATATAAATTACCTTAACAATTCATTTTGCCAAGATTTACATTTCATATTAAACAAAAGACAGTATTGAGAGTTTTATTAACATTAGAAAAATGAAAGATTAAAGGGTATTCTGATTCAAAACAGAATAAAGAGTTACTTAGATTTTGCTTAATTCAATTCAATTATTGAACAATTCCCAATGTAGAGAAAAAAAATAACTGTATACTGCTCTCCCCATAAGGCAATACTTAGGAGTCAAATGCAGTGTAAATAAAGACTCTCCAGAACTTCAATCAGAAATTTACTTTATTGGTGCTATTTAGATTCCACATAAATAACTGCATTAGTGAAATTTTCTCCAAAACAAAATCCTTTTTATAATTAAAGTCTTCTCAAGATCTTAGCTTATTATATTTCTTTGGTATTGCACAAGTGTTTCAAACCTTACAAAGAAACTGAAGTAAATTGTCTAAAGGATTTTTGTCTGTATATATATATATATATATATATATATATATATATATATATATATATATTTAAAAGTTTTTAAAGATTTTCCCTTGAGTAGTTAGTAAAATAACAGTCACTATTTTAATCGCTAAAGGTCAGCTTTATTAATAAATTGTGCGGTCTTGAAATTTTGTGATTGTAGAGTGTAACTAAAGTTTGGGAAGCATTCAATTGTTCATGGACTTTGTGACAAAGGTCTACTGGCGGACATCTGACGTTGGGAACTGAAAGACGACAGAGACGTTCTTTTTAATGAAGGTCTTTGGGTGCGGACGCCAGGGCGCCCCTCAGCTAGAGGTAGTGCGTCAGCCTTGCTTCATAAAAAAGACAAACATTCGGCGAAGCTTAAGAAATTCTTGCTGTAGAGCAAGATTGTAAAGGCCACTGGAATGTGGACTGGCATTTAAGATTTAATGTATCCACTTCAGGACATATCTTGGGCTCAGGCTGAACCCAGGCATTGCAGGAGGGGAGAAAGGCTCCTTTCACCGCGCGCCCAGGACAGGTAGCTGAGTGCGCGCACGAACGTCGCGAGCTCCTCCTGCGCGTTCGCTCTCTCGCGGGGCGCTGCCAGCCGCAGCCCCACCAGCTGCAGGGCTCCTGCCTCCTGCTCTAAACCTGCAGTCATCTGCGATGCGGATGGCTTCTGGTCGCCAACCTGTGAAACAAAAAGCCCACTGTCCTCACCGAGGGACGGTTAGAGGATCTATTTGCCAACACCAATATTTGGGTGGAAAGCTTAAAATATGTTGCTTTTCCAAGAGTTGCACTTTAAAGCGGGGGGAGCACCTCTGATGAAATATTAGCAGCAAATCGGTTAACCACTAACTTCAGTCTTGTGTGCTCTTTCCAGTTGGCCTTGGAAGAGCCCCTCCGCTCGCCTCGCTCAGAGTCGCGGATGCTCCGCACACGCACCCTGCCCCACGGACTCTCCCCGGCGGTGCGGGGCACCTCACGTCCCACGCTGAGGTCCAATCAGGCGGCTGCGAAGACCCGCGCCCCCCGGCGCTGCCCAGCCCTGCGGGCCCCTGGCGCGCTTCAGACGGCCGCGCCCAGCCAGGGGGCGCCGCGCCCGCGCCCAGAGCTCCGCTGCGCACTCGCGGTGGACGGCGAGAAGTCGGGCCACGCCGGGCGCGGCGCGGGGCCGGGCTCCGGGACGCAGGTCCAACGCGGTGCGTGGTGGCCCCGGCTGCGCTCTCCGCCTGCTAGCCACGGAGCGCTTTCTGTTCCGAGACGCTGCTGCGCCACACTGTGCAAATTAAAACTCACTTATCACGATTCGCATCAAGGATCTGTCTCGCTGGGGGCGGGCGGAACAGGTTAGAAGACAAAGCGGAGGCAAAGCGGAGTGCGTTCATCTTCCTTCTCTATGAAAGTCTTTAATGATTTTCAGAATAAAACATCGATGCGCTCCACTTTGCCTCTTTCTCTCTATACATTCCTTAGTGTAATAATTATGATTTTTTTTTTTTTTTCCTGCTGAACTTATAAGACACCATCTAACAAGGTTAAACTGTATTTCGAATAGATTTCATGCCTGCCTGGCGATGGTGTTCTAACTGCACCACCTTGGGACCCAAACCTTGCCCTCTTCGCCAGAGGCTGGCGATCTTGCATAGAAGAATCCGCTGCTTTGTGGTTGGAGTGACCTTGATTTTGTCTCTTCACCGCAATTACCCTGGTGTGTTTCTTTATTGTTTTTTAATGACCGTGGACTTTACACATCTGCGACTTTATCTCCTATTTATGCTGATTTTCTTTAAATGCCTTCCCTTGAAATGTAAAAGCCAAGACATCTACGGGAAAGGAAGCTGCTCTGATTTTTTTTTTCAGACATATCTAGTAAATTAGCAGGAAAAAATGTATTCAAAATATATGGGTTGAAAGTTTAAGCAATGCACAGATCAAACATAATATTGAGAAATATTTTAGATAAACTATTAATAACAAATCAGCGAAATTTGGATTTGTGTGGGATTCCGTGTAGTGTAAGAGCGCACCTCTTAGTGGTGGGAGTGACAGAAGAAATCTGATGGCTTCGTATTATAGTCACAATTTCTGGAATAATAATGGACAGCCATTGACAGGAATAAATATGGCTGATCATCAAGGTCCAGTCGGAGCTTCTGCTCGTGATAGCACGCACTTCTACAGTGAATATAAACAAAGTCTGTATTAATGTAAATAATTGCATACGCTACATAAGTCAAACTGTTTTGGAGTGGGGCAACAGTCATCCTAGAGTTTTACTTGTAAATTGGAACCTATAGAAGAACCAGCAGTCAAATCAATTTGTCTCTTAAGGAAGTCATCTAAAAACCTATCACATTATAAAGTTACAAGCCCAAATTAAAAAACAAGCATAGATCTGAGAAAACAGTTTTTGAAGACAAATTTAATCCATTACAGTTGAGAGCTTTGCGACAGCACACTTAGGAGCTTTACAGGATCATTTAACATTCAGGTCACTGCCTTTTAAAAGATAGAAACGTCATGAATGACAGTTATTCATTTGTCTACATGTTTTCTGGAGACAATGGCTTAATACACGCATTGTTAAGGAAAAGCCTAGATTTTTGTGTATGTATCTTGAGCTCCTTAAATTCAACATATATTTCTGTATCTGTTCATGTCTCAGAGCATTGGGAAGGTTGAACACGAAACCCAGGAAGGAAAACAGCAGCGAGCACACACAAACACGAGGCCACCTGGCTCCTTGCCATAATACATGACATTCAATTATTTTAGTACTTTTTCATGAGAGGCCCCCCACCTCCCACGGCATCTTTTTTCCCTTCAGACCTTTGCTTTTCCACTGCTGGCAGAGTTCATTTGCTACAGCATACATGTTCCCTTAGCTTGACTTGGAGCAAGCCTCCAAGTCTTACTGCAAAAATAAAGGGCCCAAACTAAAAATATTTTAAAGTGAGCCCATCTTAACATTCCTACTATTTTTATACAAAAGTAATATTTTTAATAAGTTATAAAGGAGTTACACTTTTCTACACATAAGTTCTTTAATAGTTTTCATTTCCCACAATATATATGCAAAAGGATGGGGAACATTAAGAGCAACATTTAGTCTGTAAAATTTTTTTTTTTAAATGCAATGGGAGTCCAACCGAATTTCACTTTCTAATGAAGTACTATGTTATGGGGCGAGAGAGTGTCAAAAAGTCATTTTCATGGATTTCTCAAATAGATTTAACTTATTATTTTAATTGTATGTTCCATAAGAGGGAAGTAGATTTTTCTAGATAACCCAAATTGCTGTTTGGGTATGCTAAAACCTAACAAGAACAATGACCAACTAGCTTCAAGAATAATGTGAAAGGCCACTTTAAATGGAAACATCATTAGTCTTTACAAAACAGTCTGTTAGAATCTAATGTTGGCAGAAGAATAAACTAGTTTACTCCAACACCTCTTTCTACTAAAGGACAAGACAGTTCTCAAGGGGCCAAGACCAGAACCAGCATTCCCTCTCATGTCTGTGCTTTTTTGCTGCTTCACATTCTCTCCTGATACTCCATGCAGGCTCGGTGCCCCATTCTTTCAAAGAAGAGGAAAAAAACATCAAAGAATACAAAAAGCCCAACAGTCTGAAAGTGCTGGTTCCTAGGCTATCCTAGCGGGTCTTAGGCTTTCTGAAAAAATCACTGGCTCCCCAACTCTGTCCCTCTCTGACTGCCACTTGAATCCTCTCAGGTACAAGCTGGCACAATCATGAAGTTTCAAGCGTAAAAGAAACAAATCAGTAAAGGAAGCACAGTGACTTAGCTTGTATAGAATCCTCCACTGGCAAGAATGAAGAAGGGCTGAGTCCCAGATTTGCTCCCAAGTTCTGAGCATGGAGAGATGGAGAGCTCTCTCTTCAAACAGAAATGTGAAAAGAAGGAGGAAATGGAAGCCTACAGATGACCAGCCAAACCTGCCCAGTCAAAATCTCAACCAGAATCTGCTTTAGTAAACCAGAATATCCAGAACACTGCGGGGTAGGGTAAGCAAACTGGGTGCATTCTTCGAATGCAGAAGGATCATGATGGGGCAATGGCCACAAAAAGCAGGTTTGAAAGGCCCACTGAATATGTAAGACCAATGATGAATCTGAGTAAGGTGGATGAAAGCATTTATCAAAGTGTCATGGCCAATTTAAGGGTACCCTCATATGTGAGACAGAAAAGGCCCAGGTAGACCTCAGGAAAGGTGAGCTGAGCCCTAATGATTCTCCTTCCCTCCTAGTGACTTTCAGGAATCCCTTAAGTATTATAGATCTAATTAGTATTATTTTTAATTTGGTATTCATGTCCCAATGGCTAAAGCTGTGTCATTACTATAAACTGATCTCAAACTCTCAAAATCCATTTAATGCAGGTTTTGGCAACCAAACACTCAGCTTCTTGCCAAAAACGGCAGATTAAGCATTTGTTATGGGAGTTTGCCCTTAGCCGTTCCCTCTGTTATGGGCACATGTGGTTACATGTCACAGAACACAGGGAATTCCGTATAATAGATTTGCTTTTCCAGGAGGCTTCAGGAATATTAAGTAGGGTTGGTGATATCTTGCACCCCATCCCTCTAACCACTGTCAAAGGGGAGTTTGGGTAATTGAGTGGAAACTGGCTTACTCTCCTCGGCCATCCTGCCGTTTTCTCTATGAGTGGGACCTTTATTGGTATACAAGTATTCTCCAGAGCTTGCTTCATATGTCTTTCATTTAAGACACTGACTGTTTTTCAGGGAATTTAGGGCTCTTAAATCGCATATTTATAAACAAGCTGACAGAGTTCTAGGACTAAACTAAGTTTATAACTAGGAATTCTTTGTATATTTCAAGTCAGTAATAGGAATTCTTACTGATGTGAATTTTTGAAAGGGGAAAAAAAAATCTATCAAATGGCTGTTCCTCATCTCTTTCTGGGATTGTTAGGGAAAGACTCTCAGAATACCTGAAGGTAACACCAAAACAAAAGGAGAAAGGAGATCCTCAGAACCCCACCAGGAATGCGAGCGGCTATGATTCAACACCCAGCATTCAGGCTTCCACAAGGGCTGGCCAAGAAGGGTCCAGACAGTGCCCAGGAAGAACAGAGCAGCTCCTCCTCCTCGAGTCGCCCGAGGACACTCACAGGCAAATCCTCGGCCATTTTCACTGGCTTGGACTTAAGCCTGGCCTAGCCAAGCAGAGGGTGTCTGAAGTGAAGTTCCTGCCCCCACGAAGCTGCCCAGCGCGCAGTCCATCAGTGCTTTTCCTTTGACCGCGCCCCCTGGAGATCTGTGGATTCCTCATGCTAGCTGTACTGGCTCGCGAAATTTAACTATTAATATAGCAGAGGGTATTTAAAGCCAGGAATAGTGTCCAGTCGCCAGAGCCTGAGTGCACACTCAAGGTCCCGCTGAGCTGTGAATGCTGCGGCTCAGGCTCTGTCGCGTGGGATGTGGGGTTTTACTGCCGGCCTCGCCTTTCCTGTAGGGCTCAGAAATGGCTCTGCGGTGCGCATCGCTTTGTGACCGCTCTTCCGAGGCTGATTATACCTGTGACGCTTGGGACAGTCAAGACCCTGAAAAATGGGCGCACTCCAGAACCCACTCGAGTGCTTGCCAGTGATGGGGCTGGCCTCACCATACCCAGAATTAGGGTTGCCCGGCGTGCCCCCAAGATGTGATGTGATTGCCACACTTGTCTCTACAATCGTGACAGCCACTGCACGGGTCTGTGCGGAGAAAGGAAACGTTCGGACTCGTAGCATAGACCTCTCTGGTGCACAATTTAGTAGGGTTTTTTCATCAGATTTGCCAGTTGAAAGGTCCCACTGCAGATGGTTGCTTTGTGCGGTGCCCAGGGCACTGAATGGCTTTCCCCTAGGCGCCTTGGGCTCCCAAGCAGCAGTGGGATCCAAAAGCAGGCAGAGAGGTTCTCCACTCCAGGGTGCTGGTCTGCGCCCCGCCGCCCGCGTGGGCTGCAGCAGAGGCCCAGGCTCCGAGAGCGCGCCCCCAGCTCCCCGCACACATTGCAGCCACTTCACAGCGCCTCTTCAAAAGCACCTAGAATAACTTAAAAAGAGCAAGAAAAAGACAGCGGAAGCCTTCCTCCCCTCCTAAACCTGTCTGTATAAAGAGCCTCCCTCAGGCCTAGACTGGAGGCACTTGTCTTAACGGGTTTTCTTGAAACAATTTTGGTCTAGTAATAAAATCGGGGGCCAAGCGGGGAGATGGTGGGAGGAGGAGAACCTGAGTATGAGTTGAGCGCCTCTAGCTCAACTTCCCTCTCCCACCCATCGCCCCCAAGTCCCCAAGCCGCGGCATTCCAGAGAAGCAGAGGCCGCGGCCTGGGAGGGCGCCGGGAGCACCGGGCGCCGGGGGTAAGAGGCTGAGCTGCTCCCAGGGCATCCGGCTGCTGGGGCTTCGGATTAATGTGGATCTTCCACGTATACGATTTACGGATGAAATAAAAGCCCTTTGGAGCAACGCTTCCTTTCAAGTTCTTAAGATGCCTCTAAATCTCTCTGGTGGTGAGCGGCGGCGTGGGGGCGGGGTGCAGCGGGGCGTGGGGCGGGCGCCCAGGGGGGCGCAGACCGCGGGGAGTGGGGGTTCACTGCTTCGCGATCTCACCCAGCTCTTCCGAAATGCCAGTCCACTGTGGCGGCGACCGTGTTTCAGGGTGTCGGGCCTCTTCTCCGCTGGCATCTGTCTGAAATGAAACTGTCTGTCTGTCTGACCTAGGCCGGGACGCGCCCTGCGGGGGTAAGAGGGGCCGGTGGGGGTGGGGTGGGGGCGGAGGGGGCCCCGGGGTGGAGTTAGTCGCCTGCCTATTTTCATATTCATTAGAACTGGGAGGTTGCCCGAGGAGCCCAGCTGAGTTTCAAGATATAAAAGCAACTTCGGTGCCCCCTTCGCGGTCGGGACGCCTTAAAGCGCTCGGAGCTGCAGCTCGCGGCGTCCCGCTCCGGCTCGGCCAGTCCGTCCCGTCCCGTCCCGTCCCGTCCCGCGCTCCGGCCCCCGGCGCGCTCGGCCTCGCGCCCCTCTGCTGCGGGCGGCCTCGCCGGACTATGGAGTTTCTCGGCGAGAAGTTTGCCCTCAAGAGCCCGCCGGGTAAAAACAGTGACTTTTACATGGGCGCAGGAGGCACGCTGGAGCACGTTATGGAGACGCTGGACAATGAGTCCTTTTACAGCAAAGCGTCGGCCGGCAAATGCGTGCAGGCCTTCGGGCCCCTGCCCCGCGCCGAGCACCACGTGCGCCTGGAGAGGACCTCGCCCTGCCAGGACAGCAGCGGTGAGTGGGAGCGCCGGGCCAGGCCACCGAGCCGCGTCCGCAGGGCGCCGAGGGCCAGAGGGTGGCGTGGGGCGCGCTCTCGGGAAGCGGCTGGGCCGCGGACGCCGAGCTGTGCGGAGAAAGGGAGGACCGGCCACGCTGCGCGGTCGGTCGCGTAAGGTCCCAGCGAGGCCCAGGGGTCTCTAACCGGGTCCCCGGGCCGGGCGGTTGGGGTGCAGATGCGCCTGCTGCGGGGGAGGAGGCGCAAGGCTGGGAGAGCAAAGCGCGCTGCTGGGCGGAGGTCCGAACGGGACCATAGCCCATAGCTCCGGAGGGGTCAGCCCCACCGTCGGGGAGGAAACGAAACCTCCGCGGTCCTTTAGGTGGTGGTGGTAGGGAAACCTCCAATACCTCAAACAAAAAAACAATACTTTTTGTTCAAGGCGTGAAGGTATTTTTCATTGTGAGTGTTGTTAGGTTATTAACTTATGTGATTTCTACTTTCTATTTTTTTGCTCATAAAATATGTATCATTTTGTTAAACACCAATTTAAATGGCTTTGGGCAAAAAGAAGAATTACCGACATGATTACCCACCCGAATTGTGCGTTATCTAATTTTTTTTGACCCCACAATAAAGGTCACCCAAGAAGCCCTTTTCGGAATGCTTCTGGGTGAAATCTTTAACCCTGAACGCCCGAGTATCTCAAAGTCAAAATGTTATCAAAACAAACCATCTATCTTTTCTATCTTGTAACCCAATACAGAGCTATTATTTCACATCGCGACAGCTAAAGCACGTTTGTAATTCCAAAAGGACGTTTTCTTATCATTGTATATATTCTGCAGTTAACCCGTTTTTTTGTATATATTCCCAGTTAAGCCATAAGGAGTGAGGTACTCTAAAACAACAAACGAATTAAGTGTGAAATACTTACAACAAGCTTCCATGCCCCATTTTAATGAAAGCTGAGAAATCTAGCACGATGGTAGCTGGTAGGGGCTCATAATCTAAGTACTTTTTACATAAACCTTAAATGCATTTCTGATTTTGCTGATTTTTTTTTTTTTCTTGTTGCAGGTTGCTTTTGACTTGGAAGGGTAAAAAAAATGAAGGCATATAGAGTAAATAATTAAAACGTTTCAATTATTTCCTTAGTGGCAGACAGTTAACTTAATAAAATAACTTTTTGGCTGTATGCTGACGTCATCGTCTCTATTTTTCTGAGATAGTTGCAGTAAGTTGTTGGATTTCACGGGACTTTCGTGTTCTGTAACGCCCTGTATTACGAGATGGACTCAATCTTAGCTTTTAATTGTCAGGAATCCAAATGAGAAGGGAAAGGAGTGACGCGATGCGATGACACCTTATTGATTTTTAAACCCGTACAGCGCTCCTCGGGTAAATTTTACCAGGGAAGTATTGAGTAGGATGATCACGTGCGGCCGCCCCCCTAGTTTAGGAAAGATCCTGTCTCCCTCCTGAAATGCCCTTAGCCCCTCCGCTGCCCCTCCCCCCGCGCTAATTGCCGAAGTTCCCTGCTTAACTCAGTTCGCGGAGACAAAACCTTATTGTTAATCAGTAGTGGCCCTTCTGTATATTTCATTTTACATCTAGTCTTTCTTCCCTCGGGTGAAAACTAGTAGGAATTTAAGTTGTGTAGGTGTTGAAGTCCAATACATGCATAACAGTTAAAAGGGTCGTTAAATGGGGACGTATTTAAAAACAAAAACAAATGTTTTAAAAAGTGGATCATTCATTGGAAAGAATTGCTCTGGATGCTTCACTTTTCTTTCTTACCGGAAATTGCCTCCCATTTTACTGTGTGTATTCGCAGTTTGTGTGTGTGTGTGGCTGTATCGGATATATTTTTTGTTTTATATCATATTGCAAGCATGCAATCAAATCTGGAGGAAATTACTGAAATTAGAACACCTCTTAACAGAGAAACAGATGTCATCCTTTGTAATGTTTTAATTTCTGTGTGTTTCTAAAAGAAACGATGCATTTTTTTGTCCTAAAACTTAGTTCATGAGTTAAATAGAGATATTCAATAGTTAAGAAAGAACTGAAAGGCAAGTTTATAAAATAAAGATGTTTACTTAAATCTCACTTTTTATGAAACATTCCAAAAGTGAAGAAAAATGCATTTTTCAATTTAGTAGATCATGTTTTGAAAGGATTTTTACAATAAACCATGGGCATTAAGTTAAAATACTTAAAATGTGATAGAAATGATGCCCCCATTAAGTCTATAGTCTATTTTGTGTGGAGGGAGAAAGTACGCTTTAGATGTTAACATATGTGTGTAGATATTATTTAAATTGAAATTTTTGAACCACACAAGAAGTTCGACTTTGTCTTTTGTGAATAAATATATGATTTCCATTCAGTCTGGTTCACTTTTACAAAATTATGGTTTCTCAGGTTTTTCTTTTTATGCCTTGAGCATCTTTTAGTTTGACTATGTTAATTTATTGTGCATTATGTGCCTATGCTTTACATTAACCCTATAAAATAGATCTTTTCAAATTGTGAGTTCCATGCACACATTCAAAAATGATTTTTAAACCTGATTTTCAGTGAATTAATAGTTGCACATCATGTGATGATCAAATTAATAGTGGCACCATAGGTCATTAACAGGCTTATTTCCAGATGCTCTGCATTGCTTCGATTTAATTCCTTCAGAGAGGTGTGCCTCACTATCCTCAGCATCGCTGTTTTTTTCCTCTGGGTGCAGTGAACTACGGGATCACCAAAGTAGAAGGACAGCCTCTTCACTCGGAACTGAACAGAGCCATGGACAGCTGCAGCACTCTCCGGATGTCTCCGGGGAAAGGAATGCCGGAGAAAGGAGAAATGGAAGAACTTGGGGATAAATGTGACAGCAACGTTTCGAGCAGTAAAAAGCGGAGACACCGAACCACCTTTACCAGCTTGCAGCTGGAGGAGCTAGAGAAGGTCTTTCAGAAAACCCATTACCCAGATGTATATGTCAGAGAACAGCTAGCTCTGAGAACGGAGCTCACGGAAGCCAGGGTCCAGGTAGGAGTTAAGTGAAAGTCTTGGACTGAGGTGTGGGTTAAAACAGGGATAATTGAACCGATGCATTTTGTTGAACCTGCGTCTGGAGTTGATGACATATAACAAAGTAATATTTATGCGTGTAGATCCATCAAACTTCCTTTTTACTTGGAAAAGTTTTGACAGCTCACATAGAACATATGAATGTGAGTAATTACACAGGCATAAAAGTTAAGTCATTTAGGATGAACACAATATTTGACTGTAAGTAATTTTGAAAGAATGAAAAACAGGATGGTTGCTGAACATTAGATTATCAATATATTTAATTTGGTTTCTCTTCTCAGCCATTGATGTACTTCTTAGACTATATGCCAAGGTACTTATATATTATTCATATAATGCATGTAAAACATATTTTCATGTAGCTTGAGTTATAACAGAAAAAAGTAATAATGTCACAAACTATTAACTGTTGTGTGGAACATACAATATTTTTGTTAATATAATTAAGAAACATAGACTAAGTCATTTAGAAACTTCTAGCACTGGCAGTTGTCAACACAGACTACTCAGCTTTTAAACCATCTAGATAATTGTGCAGTTTTTACATAGTAAAATGTACTTAAAGAAATTTTTGTACGTAATACTCCATTGTTATATAAAATTATTTAAATTATAGCATCTGATGATGTAATAGGTTTAAATTTTTTAAAAATAATCTTAAAAACAAAATTTATATTAAAATTCTTTCTCTTCGGAGTATTTTATTTTGGCAAGATTTGATATAATGAAATTATATTTTTTAGGTCCCAATTAGAAAGAGTTTCAAATTCATCAGAATTTAAGGAGAATGGCTTTTATCTTTCTGTGTATTCTTCCTCCTTCAGGAAAAAACATACTGAATTTTGCCATTCTCATGCATTTTTATGGAGAAATGAATAGGTAGTGAAAAATTTTGTTTTGAATGAAGTAAGTATTTTTCTTAAAATTAAGGCATTGGAAGGCTGGTACATCGTTAAAGACAACATCTGGTGGTGCAGGGATAACAAGCAGCAGATTTTTTTGCCTGAGTTTGTGGACACAAATGGTTATTTTATCTCAGTTCAGGAAGTAAATATACAGAAAATTTGTGCTAGCAAAGAATTTTAGAATTGTCATGTACGAACGCCAGTCCTGCATGTGTGTTTTGTGTTTGGTGCCCATATATTTAAATTAGTTATACTTGTAACCATAGAAAAATATGTTTACATATAGAGTGGTCAGCTGTGTACAATGCATGTTTTCCCCTTCAGTCTGATTATTGTAGCCCGAAAGCATGCACAGGGCCAACCTGAATCTAATTTACTGAGGTTGTTCTCCTTCCTGCTGCTCCCAGGAGAATGGTAATTGGCACCCACTTAAGGAGATGGTCAACGTCTTTTTGTCAATGGAGGCACCCCCCCAACCTCATTAGTAAATCCCTTACTATGTTCTTGGTACCAATCTGTAGAGGCAGCAAAATGAAAACAAAACCAAAACAGCTTTTTTCTGAAGCTTTGGGTATAATGGATGATATTTACTACTAGCAGTGTGCGGTGAAAACATACTAAACAGATAGATTTTTGTCCTGTTTTAACTGATGAAGACTCAGCAAGTAGCATTTTACATTTGCAATATAGATGTAAATATTACACTGAGTATTATTTGCTAGACAAATTTGTGGAGATACAAAAATATACAGAATATTATAGTTTAGTATTAAAACAATTACAATTTCAAGTACATTTTAGTGAAAGTAGTTTTACAACTTACATTTTTACAATTGATTTCCAGTTTCTTTCCTGAATTTATTATATTTTCATCTAGTTGTATAAAGAAGACAAAAGGGATTCCTGAAAACTCTGTGTAATTTCTATTCCATGTATCCAAGTTTCTATATAGGATATAATTTTCTTTATCCTGCTTCAATGCATTATAATATTACAAGTAGAATTTTTGGAGTAATAGAAATTTAAATTAATGAATCTTGGGCAACCTATATTCTGTGTCTACTCTTGTCTCTTTGCAGAGCTGTCTCTCAACAAAATTTCTTACTTGTGAAATGCTGAGAATTCCTTTGAGAAGACAGTTCTTAGGATAAATATATTTCAAGCATAATTAAAGAAACTGAAAAAATAGAGTGATCTGGGAAAGATTATATTAACTCATAGGCATTCTTATTGCTTGAATCTATGTCCCCCTACTTATTGTATTATTTATATTACCTGTAAATGTTTTAAATTAGAAAAATGACTGACCATACCTGAGCATTTTCTATGAGACAAAGTAAATGAAATTGTTTATGTAATAATCGTATTTATGAATGTTAAAGCCACAGCTCATAAAATCCTTGCCATGTACAGTTCAATATTGTTCTACTTCTAAACAATTAAATATTTCTGCCACTGCAGTATGTTTCAGATTCAGCCCTTATGTTTAATTTTTAGAAGATTATCTAAGTGTAAGTACAACCTAGAAAAGTCTCCACTTTATGACATGTTTTAAAAATAAATTTTTAATAGACTCAGATATCAATTTGATCAAGATTGGATGAGTTCTTGTTATGACATAACCCCAAGTAAAAGTTATGGTTGTTCTTGAGATGTGTAGCATTCACTTGGATAAAAATTATCCATGGTAATGGGGGGGATATAAATAACATTCAAGATTATATAATTTAATTCACTTTTATTTTCTACAAATGAGAAAACAGAGAAACTGTCATATCAAATAAATTTGTGCAGTGTCTCAATATTTCCTCAGAAGTGTCAGTGCTGATGGACTTAGCATTTATCATATCAGAGTACAAGAGAAAGTTAAATTGTGAACTATTTTCTGACATCAAAATTAATAATTTCATAAATCATTGATTGATCTCTTTTTCCATTCTTGTTTGAAAGATTTTAGCATTAAATTGGCTTTATCAAATATTCCTTAGTTGAAGTTCCATTTTTTATTTATTTTTTTTTGAAAAATTAGGTGTGGTTTCAAAATCGAAGGGCCAAGTGGAGGAAAAGAGAACGTTATGGCCAAATCCAACAAGCTAAAAGCCACTTCGCAGCCACCTACGATATATCAGTTTTGCCAAGGACTGACAGCTACCCACAGGTATGGTAAACTACACAGGCTGCTGACCCAGAAAAAGAGATGTGGTTTGTATATTCTTCAGAGTCTGAACACAGGCATCATTGTACCTGATATAATAGTCAAAAATGAAATCTTAGCCTCCAGTTGACTTTTTGTCATGTTTGTCAGATTTTGACTTTTACCTAATGATTTATTTTGTAGTTATTTTCTTTCAGCTTCCTTCTCCTAAAAATATTTTATTTTCTTTTAGACTTTTTGGTACATTGCAACAAACAAAATGTCATCACTTCATGCTATCTATGTTAACTTTCGCAAGTGGGCAAAGTGTTGCTTAAGGTTCAATCTCAGGTGACTACTCTTCCATGGACCATGCTGAAGCCTGGAGTTAAAGGTGGCCTTTCAGGCCTTGATTTTACCTATGCATCTCTTTCTACTCCTGTATTGTTTGAAATTTGATGTTGCCCTGTGCATCAAGCATTTAGTCCTCTATGACTTACAGAGACATAATTTTAAAAAATGAATTATACATAAGAGATACTCTCTTTAGGATGGGGCCTTTCTTACCTCATTCCAGAAAGTATTCATAATTTTATCCTCATTTTTCCTTTTAGTTAGGAGGGTGTATATTTTATAATCTTTTACACATATGTATAAATATGTTTCATCTTTCTAATATATTTCACATTATTTTTACCTGTTGGTAATGATATTTAGAACTGTATGTTTGATACATGATAAAGACCATAAAATTATAAGGAATGAGCCATTCATTATTTCCTTCTTTATTCCTTAATATTAGGCATCATAAGTGACCAATATGAATTCACATATGAAATATATATGCCTTGGTAGTTCAGTGTCTGAGGTATGCCAGCCCCAAACATCAGGATATTTACCCCTGCAGCTGTAAATTTGTACAGTATGAGGGTAAATTGAGTCCTTCAATTTTATGCTTTCTTTGTGTATTTAGATCTTTTTATTCCCTAAAAGCCGATTTTGAGAACTACAGTCCTCTAAATAAATTCATCCAATTAATTACTGTAATTGTATGTCAGAAAACCTTAAATAGTGCTTGTTTAACTCCCTCATTTTAAATATTAGGAAAAATGTGCATCTGAGTTACGAAACTGGCCCCAGATCACAGCTCTGGTTCCCTACCAGGAGTCTACAAAGGCCTGCTACAGGCCTAAGCCTTTTCTAGAGGCAGATGTTACAAAAACCATTGGAATAAATATCCTATATCTGTTAAAGAAATATCTTGCTTCTGTTGTACAGTTTATCTCAAAGCATTATCTCATTCGCTTGTGTCATCCTTTTGAAGTATTAGAGTACTTTTGGTTCCTTGTTACCATAGGGCTAGTAAAATTTTGTTCTCCATGGATGTCTGAGTCTTGTCTGTATTTTACATAAAATTGGGCTCCAATCTCCATGAGGTAAGGGACTGTAGTGTCTGTCAGTGTTAACACTGATGTTTCCCCTACTCTTTTTCCAGGCATGATTTTAAGAAGGTATATGTACATATGTACACACATACATGAATGTGCATGATATACATGTATGCATATACATTAGCTTGTTTAACTGTCACAGCCATCGTATGTGATAGGTGTTACTGGCTGTCTGCATTTCTCAGGTGAAGACCTTACAGCAGACTGGGAAAGTATTTACTTATGTGTGATCCAGGCCCATTTCGATTAGTCATATATGGCTTCTAAGTGCAAGATTTTAATCTATGTCATAGGGCATCTCTTCCATTGAGTACATTTGAACACTTGAAGGATACATACATTCATACTAAAGTCTTGAGGCTTGACTGCATTGTCTTAATCTCTAGCACAGAGGGGAGAGGAATTCTGTTGCCAACCAGTGAAACAAAATAAAAGGTAATCGAGGTTGTGCGTACTTCACGTAGTGTTGAACTACTAACTGGATGTCTTTAGGAATATACATTGACAAATGATAAAGTCTTTTTCTAATGGACTTTCAGCACCCTGGGTGATAAGCTTATTGTATTTGACTGTCGCATGTCTTTGGTATCTCATTCTTTTCCTTTTCATTCCTTTTTTATCAAAACCTGTTTTTATGCTTTGCTTCTGCGTTCCTAGGCTATTGGTTGCTTTACCTCTGACTCACATTTCTTCTTTAGCATTTTATAAAACAGTTAGCATAGGATCTGGCATCAATTAAATCTGAAAGGGCATAATATTCACTGATGAGTGGTTTGTTTTTTCTTGGGATTATTTTGCTATTGTGTTATTGTGCCTCACAGTTTTAGACATTGATTTTAAAAATGAAGTAAACTAGCAGCTAAAACAAGAAAGTTAATGATACACAAAATTGTACATTTAATAAGTTTTTTCACTGTACAAAGGATTAAAGAATTTCCTCAAATCCTGAGAATTTCCCACTAATTTTCCCTGTGACTTTTACACAATTTATGTTATTGGTTGTACCAAAGAAAGGAAATTCAGAGAAATTTTGTGGAATTTATTAGACAATGACCTTTATGAAGAATTATAAAAACAAATGCTGTAAATCCCACAGCCCTCATCTGTATTGATAAGTCATTTAATATCTGGTTTGCAAAAATTCTGAAATCATGTATGTTCAGCTCCTGACCATAGATATTAATTAATACTGGGGAAAAATTCTCTCTCAACTTGACAATATGTGGTAGACTTTTTCATTTTCTTGAAAAAAAATTATCTTAGGATTGTGTCTCTCAAGCTTAGCCTAAAGGGAATGCTTTTTATCATGTGACCTCAAAATAGCAATTTATAAAGGAAGGAATAGGAACTGAAATAGAATCTCCACTCTGTGCAGTAAGACATCGAATTTGCTTACTGTTACTAATTAGAGAAAAAATATTAACTGCAGAAAAGTTGGAAACTAAAACTATTGAATGCAGAACAGAAATAGAGAATTAACAATTTGGCAGAAAAGCAAAAACATACACAGAATATATAAAAAACAGAGATGATTTAGAAAATGTTCTCCTGAAGTCTGTGTGGTGTGGATAATCACTATACCTAGCACAAAGGTATCTATATATAACGTATAACTATGTTTGTGACTGGTAATTAACGCTTATTTAAAATGTTTTAAATATTTTGTTTCAAATGTTTTTCATTACTTGAAAGTAACAACATCCATAGTTGTAAAGGTAATAACTACCAACTAGGGGCTTATTTTAAGCTGTCAGACAACGTACTTCCCTCTTACAGGTATTCGCTCGATAATTTTGAGCCCAGGTTTTCTGAGTTCAGGAGTCTAGGGACCGTGGGCATTACTATCTCCTTAATGTGTCACCTCATGAAATAGTTCAATTTTGGCCCTATGTATTTATATCACATTGGAAAACTGGAAAACGCTTTTCTTTTAAGATATATGCAATAATGATATATAATAGAATGTCAACTCCTTTTAGATTGTTATAAGACATTTTTTTCTTAAGCCCATTTATCCTTAACGGTAAATAAGAACAAGAGATGGGTGAGCAATTGTACCCAGTAACATACTTTAGAGTGCTACGTTTTGATATATCGGAAGTAGCATTTTGAAAAAAATATCTTGTGCTTTGGTTCATAGTGTCACTTGCAATTTGGCAATGTTATGATTTAACATATTCACTGATGTCCCCTCAAAACATAAACACCATTCTTGTCCTTTGTGCTAAATCCATTCCCTCTACCTTGAAATCCTTTCCACTTGTACAAAATATTTTGTCCTTGAAACTTTTGAATCCACAATCAGAGCAGCACTTTTTCACTGATCTTGTGGTAAAATGGTCCACACCCTTTTTACAGTAAAAAGTTTTAAAATATGACCCAGTTCTTAGTTACATTTTTGTCTCTATGAAGCAAATTACATATGAGGTGGACAAATGAGATTAAATGTATTGATTACTTCACTATTTTTTCAATGCTCCAACATAAAACAAAAGTAATAACTTTTTAAATAAACAGCTACTTTCTACATTTTTCCTAGCAACTCCCTCTATGTTCTTAACCAATTAACTTTTCTTGGCTTATTTCTGATAGATTAGAAAGGTATTATGACACTTTTTATCTTAACTTCTTGAAATATTGTTGACATTTTATCAACAAATTATTATTGTAGGCATTGGTTTAGGTATGGGAGATGAAGAATAACATAGAAAAAATCTCCTGTTTTGTAGATAAATGACAAACTACATAACATTTGCTATCTATGTTGTCATATTCTGCAAACATTTCTTGGTGTAAGAGAGAACCAATGAACTAGAAATCTACATAATGTTATTCTTGAATATAAGAAACTAATAAGGTCCTGTCATCATTGCATGTAGTGTGGACTACATAGTGAGACCTTGTTTCAAAGAATCCAAAATCAAAACATTGAAAATATTTTTTTGTTGAATAGAATACTTTGTGTTAGTGTTTCAGCATATTATGGGGAATTATGATAACCACTCTTCATTCTTCAATGAAATATTAGTTCTATGCTGTTAAGTTTGGTTTGGACTGTATGGATTCATTGTATCTGAACTAACATTATTATACACTGGGTAGATTACTGGGTCAGTCCTTTATTTCATTGCTCTTTGGTTCTTTGTGAAGTAGCGGTGTTGTTGGAAATAGTACTAGGGCACTGTGATATAGATGCTGCTGCTGGCCTAATGATATTTTTCGTACATTGATGCCCACATAGAAAATGGAAAATCCTGTGATTATAGTCTGAGGAGCTGTCTTGCCTGAAGGAGAGCCAGGGATTCCTGGAACGGCAGTGAGACTCAGACTCAGGAAGTCATGAATTCAGGCACTGATTTTGCCACCTACTGGCTGTCAGATCTTTTCAGATGAATTAACCTCTAGAGACAATTCTCCTCACTTATAAGATGTAGAACAAAGTTCATACAACATTTGTGAATATTGAGCAGGATAGTTTTCACAAAATCCTCAATGATTTTCCATAAATCGTTCTTATAATATCATATACAGTGGCCCTTATTAATTCTGTTCTGAAGTTCTGAGAATTTGTTTGGAAATTTGTACAATTGCAATATTGGAAATAGCTTGTTAAATTAAACTGCAACATGACTTTAATTTGTATTTTAAAAAATGATGACTACAGATTATCTGATTTGAATTCATCACTCAACACATTGGTATAGTGTGGGTTTCATTGTAGATTTAGTAAGCATGGGTTTAGTGGTGGTTCTCACTGCACAGGAAGTAAAACCTCATTCAGGTTGACTTAGTACGGTAAGGTCTTTCTTGAGGGCCGGCCAAATAGTTCAGTGGATTAAAGCAGCTGCAGCAGGCACAAGGGCCTGGGATTCAATCACTGGGCTTGCCATGCTGGCCCCACCCTGGGGTTTACTGAGACAGTGATTGAGATTGGGCATAGTGGCACATGCCTGTAATCCCAGCACTTGGAAGACTATAAACAGGAGCTTCACTATGAGTCAGATCTAGTAGTGAGACACTGAACACCCTGTAAACCTTCCCTAAAATGCAAATGAAATTCTGAAGTTTCTGTAAAATGAAATTCTGAAGTTTCCATTTAATAGTGATTTTGATGCTATGTCTTCATCCTAACTTTCTTATTAGTTTTCAGTACCTGTACTAAAGTCATAATTCTTGCCTTTGTCTAAGCTAAATAGTGAATGTGCCACTTGCCATTTCCCGTCAGTGTGGAGTAGCAATTTAAGATCATCTGGAACAGTTTTGACATGTGGAGGAAGTATCACATTTTCAGTTATTTTTATTCTTTCCTCAAATATTCAAGCTAAACAAATAATCCAGTATCATAAGAAACGTTGACAATATAGCTATAATTGACACAGTATACCTGTGAGGACTGATCTAGTGTCTATGAAATGTCCAGGGAGATGACTGTAGTGACGTAGCAAAACTTGTTGTATAGTGACTGGAAGGACAGACATTTCACTGCCTTTACAGCAACAGAACGTAGTGATGTAGCTCAATTTCTCACTAATAGCGAATAGAAACTTTTAAAGTTAGGGAAATAAAAAGATAGGTTGTTTTAGTCAAACCTGCTAATTAAATGTAAAAATTATATACACTTTATAAAAATATATAAAGAATATAGGCATACATGAAAGATATGTCTCTAGGCATTTTTAGTGTCCACTGAGTGGAAGTGTAGTTAGTTAAATAAAAAAAAATTTTAAAAAGATTTTTGTTGAAATATTTGTTATTCAAGTAAAAATTTCATGAGTTCTTATTTTGTGGAAAGTATGAAAAAGGGCTGGCCAAGTAGCTCAGTGGCTTAAAGTGCTTGCAAGCAGGTGCAGGCATTGGTGGTTCCATCCAAGGGCCTGCTATGCAGACCCTGCCCCCGGGAAATGCTGAGACAACAATTGAGACTGGATATGATGGCACGTGCCTGTAATCCCAGCTCTTGGGAGGCTGTAAACAGGTGGATCACTACGAGTTCACTATGAGTCTGATCTAGTAGTGAGACCTTGAACACCTGTAGACCCTTCCCCAAAATATAAAAAAGAAAAAGTATAAAGAAAAATAAAGGGGTCATCCTTAATAATTGAAGTATATTCATCTTTTATTATAAAAATAAACTTGTTGGAATTGGTATTGTGGTTTTTAATGGTATTTAATGATTATGCACAATAACGTTTTTTTCTGCTTTTAATACTTAGCCACCATTTAATCACTGAATTTAGCTAAATCTGTCATAAGTAGTTAATGTTTTAAGAGAAAAGTAAACCAATAAATTGAATAGATTAGCAAAATAAATAATAAAAATTTAAAAATAAAGTACTAGAGTGGCAATGTTAACTTGTATATATAAAAATATTAATAGGGAAATAGGAAAGAACCAGGTGGGTAAGAAAGCCTTCCGAGGCTAGCAGGCAATGTAGTGGATCTATGGTTTAGTAACACAGTAGAGAAATGATCCTGAAAGTATAGGCTTAGATCTGTGGCTTAAAGCCTGCAATTCATGCTGTCATAATGGTAAACCTTATGTTATACTTAATCCAGAATTTTATGTAAGGCTTTTACTTTTATATTTATGTTTATTTTTTAATATGGAGTTTAACTGTGCAGCCCATGTTAGTCTCAAATGTATTAAGCTTCATTATTCTGTAGAGTTTTCTTTGTGGTTATCGTGAGTAGTAAAAAATTGGTGAAATTTATAACAACTGGCAGTTGATTTAAAAATATCAGAAAAATCGAATTCCAACTGTTATTAATGTGAACTTAAAATGAGTTATCGATAGCCTTACCTGAGATTTTAAGAATCAGCTTGAAACTGGTATGCAAGTATTGAACAAGTGGGAATCTCTATGATCAAAAATTCTGTGCAAATTGAATTATTTGCAGATTTGATTCACAGGCTTTAGAAGCCCAGGGAAAACTACACTCACAAATTTACATTTTATATTTCTTCTTATAATTGAGAATTTGTTTTAATAGGGTATTGTGTCAATTAAAAATGAATCAGACACTGGTATATCATATAGATATAAGGCATGCATTAAAATAACATGAAAAATAGTATAAAACTGCGTGGAAAATGTTCTATAAAAACATTATTCCTTGACAGTAATAAGTTGCAAAGGCTATGTGCTATTGTGTTGCTCCTTCCTTCAATAAATTGACTTGGAAAGATTTGCTTTAAAGACTGATGAAATTTACCATAAATCATAGTACTTAGGATCAGTATTACTATAAAATTAAAGAATGCATTCAACACAGAAGGAAAATAAAAAGTGGTGTTTACAGTAATTATATACATCTTTAACCTTAAGCATTTTAAAAATATTACTTAAGTAATAAAAGGAAACACATTTACACTCTTATAAAATTTTCAAATGTTATTTCTGAGGAAATAATGTCATTTGCATTAACAGAAGCAATACATTTTTCTGCTAAGCAGTTTCTTCTTAGAGTTTCAAGTGACATATTTCTAATAGTGATATTTAAATGGAAAAGGTGCTTTTCCGTGTTCCAAACTCTTGTACCTATTTCATATGGAATTTTCTTCCAAAATCAAAGTGAGAAACTGTGTTTCATATATGGCCCTTTTGGAATAAATTATTTCTATTCACTTTGGTTTTATATTATTATATAGTGAAAGAGTATATTTTGGTAATATTTAAAATGTGAATTGAGATTTTTAAAATCTTTGTACTTTTAATACCACCTTAAATATTTTTAATGAAAATTAGACCTAATCAGCAGACACTGGCGGTGCAATCGCACTGTCATCTCAAGTAGTTCCTAAAATATTTGCAAATTGATATTTTTAGTACTTATTTCATTCAAATTGAAAATTGTTTTTTTCAGGTAGAAAAAGCCTGGTGCATTAGTTACTGGTAGAAAAATGAGTTTTTAGGGATACAGTTTTTCTTCTTGCAAAACTTATATTGATGAAGTAAGCATAGAAGCTATTTGGACCTTTAAAAACATTTGAAAGTTAATAAACATATGATTTCTATTAATATCTTGTCACCCTAAATTTTATAGGGAAGGACTTGCTAGGAAAATACAGAATAATTTCTTTAAAAATTGAACTTCTATAGAAATTGATGTTTGCATTTTTAAAAGATCATGTTAAAATCTGACAAACTAAATTTAATTATGACATGCCAGCAAATTTATGTAGCAAATATTGAAAAGTGTACCAAGTAATCAACAAATGTAAATATTCTGTCAATGACCAAATACCAAATCAACTTTCTGGATTCTAGCATGAGGAAGTTGTTGGTACACCACTGCAGGTGCTTCTTGGTGGATCCCTTGACTCGTTTAAAACAGCGTGTAATACAACTACCATCGAGAAGTGTGCCAACCCATGTGGGCAGCTAGAATGTCCATGCATTGAGGTGTGTGGGTGAAGTGTGTGTGCCATTACACAGGTTGGTGACAGGAGGCAGGAACAGTCTATTTATAGCAGGCTGGTAAGTCTAACTGATTTTAATATGAAAATATTACTATAATAGTTGATTTGAATGGATGTTTCATAATAAGTAAGACAAGGTAGTCACTCAGTTTTCACTTTGCTTAGTATTTCTATTATATTCAAAGGCCATCTTCTTCGATGTAGTAGAATAGAAAATAGGATAGAAAATAAATTCATGAAACTAATTTCCAAACCATTCTACTTTACAACAAAAACAAAGGTTAACTAATACATGTTTCTTTGAAAAACTTTTATTTATTTTTTTTTGAAAAACTGTTGAAGTATAACTGCTATAAAGTGAGTACATACATTCTTAACAGACACTGTATTTAGTATACTAAAATCTGTTTTTAGATTTTGGGTTCCAAACATTGTCTCTAAATCAAGTGTCTTAGGTTAATGAACAATGACAATTTTTCTGTCCATGATTTACTATAATGCTTTATTTCATTACAAACATAGGCCTCCAGTGAAGAAATATATACATCTCTAAAGATGTATATATTTACCTCTCTCCTGCTTCTCTGTTGCTAAATTCCTTACAGGAAAAAATGAATGTTATATGGCTTTGGTTCCAGTTTGGAGAGAATCATACTAAACAGCAACTTTCCTGTATAATCCTGAAGTCATGGGATAATTAAGTGTTAACTTTTTATTTGATTAGAAAAACATTAAGGGGCACATGTTCAAAGCCAAGTGTAGAAAGTCAGCTGAACTTCCATTCATGTTAATGGAGGCACTTGGCTAAGTTCCTGGACAGTGCTTTGAACATACCCCTAGAACTTTGAAAAACATGGTGAAACACATGGAGTATTTTTAGGTTCTCTGTTCCCTTTAAACAGAGCAAAGAAAAAAAAAAAAAAAGGAAAGACAGTGTTCTTTTTTCAAGAAACACACTCTGGGGAATGATGTGAGCAATTGTTTGTAACGTTTCTGTTTTAAATCTTTTGAATATTATACAATTTTAAAAGTCTAAAAATATCTCTCAAAATATCATTCGGTGCCAGGTACTGCCATTGTAGTGCCTTTGAAATAGTCCAAAACAGAAGAGTCACACAATTTAGAGAAAAAGCTCTTTTCTTCCTACAATTTAATAAGAAATACAGATTGTTTAAAAAAAAATACTGAGGATTAAACCTAAAGCTTTTCCACTGAGCTACCTATACCCGCAGCCCTTTTTCTATTTTTTATTTTTTGTTTTGAGACATGGTTTCATTAAGCTAAGTTGTTCAGCTAGGGCTTAAACTTTGAATCCTCCTACATCAGTCTCCCATACTGCTGGGATTACAGGCATGTGCTATTCTCCTAACACTTCCTTCTGTACGCAAGAAAGGTTTTTAATGGGTTCTTCTATTGGCAAATAAGTAATATACAGTTTTAGTTAATGCACATAGTATAAATATAGCACCTGTATCAGATCAGAATTTCTATACAGATAGAAGAGCACTAGAGAATGTCAACAGCAGACTTGACCTTGACAACAGCAGATTTAGTCAACTAATACACTCAAGTATTAAGTGTTGTCTTCCAATATTAATAGAAGTAGATGGTCTTAGAGCACAGGTGGTAGCAGCTACAGTTCTTGTATAATGCTGAAACAATATCTAGCATGTTGTATTTATTGGAGAATCAATATGTGACAGTGGACAATTAGGGCACATTTCAAGGAACATGATCAGAATGACAGTCTAGTAGACATGTAGCATAAGAAATATTTGAAAAGGTTACCTGGTGAAAGAGAAGTGGGGATTGTATCACAATTGGTTAATGCCATTTAAGATGTTCACTGTAAAAAAATACATGTTTGTATGATTTTAAGGAACATAAATAGACATATAGCGGAAAAATAGCTCATCTTTACAGAGCTCACCAAAAAATAGGGCATGTTTTTCTCAATAGCAGAGTTTCTTACAACAGAAAATGAATAAAATGGAAGTATACATAAAGTATTTTTATATTTGAAAGGGAGTCATATTTCAGTCATGTTTCTTTGTTTCAACTGATTATGAGAATTACATGTTTGCAGTCTCATTGCCTTCACTTTAACACAGATACCCTGAATTTATACCTGTGTTTAACAAATGAAAGAAATTCATCTGTGATAGAGAACAAGTTTTCATAAAACAAAACTCTAGGGAAATATTGACAGCAAGATCTAGGAATGTAAACATGATTTCTGTTGAGGTAAGAGTGTGGTGATAACTAGAGTTCAGATCATAAAACAACATTGAGACGTGTTATTAGAAATTGTTCATCAAGGGGCCAGGGAGGTAGCTAAGTAGAATAAGCACTTGCTTGGCAAGCACAAGGTCCTGAGTTCAATCCCTGGTAGAGCAAAAAAAAAAAAAAAAAAAAAAAAAAAAAAAAAAAAAAAAAAAGAAAAAGAAAAGAAATTGTTTATCAAGTGTATTCGTAGCTGCAAAATTTATGTCTGAATTTTATATCTTAGGAAATTTTCAACCACTGAATAAACTTTATTAAAGGTTTATTATATATTCTTATAAGCTTCAGGAAGAGGAAATAGTTGTGATCAATAATCGTGAACCTTGCTTTCAGGGATTAGAGCCTAGAATTGTTCAGAAAATAAGGTTATAGACAGGTGAATAACCTGTTGTAACTCATAAAACCAGTTAAAGTCTTGAAAAAAATTTTTTTTCAGATTTCCTAGGTTCAGATTTGCTTTCTGGAATTGGAGTTAAAGAATCATGAGTGGGGTGTCTTTAGCTCTTTATTCTGTAGTTTTACCATCTATAAAATGAGGGTAGTTTTCAAAAACACCCATTTTTAGTGTTTTGAAACAATTAGGGGCTGGAGCGATGGCTCACTGGAATAAACACTTCCCTGGCAAGTGCAAGGGCCTGAGTTCAATCCCTAGTTCTGCAAAAAAAAAAAAAAAAAAAAAAACACCAAAAAACCCAAACAATTAGAAGTGTACGTAGTACCTGCCCAACAAGTGGTAATTAATTGATGATGCACCTGATACTGACGACCGTCACCAAACTGACACTTTGACAGAGAGTGTCTGAGGAGGTAACACCAGAAGTCATTTGGGGTATTGTCTTAGGGTTTGCATATGCACTTTCAATGGAAATATACTAGGTGTCTGAAGTCAAATGAAAACAAGCCAGACGTTTAAAAATGAGAGAGATGTGGGCTGTGTCAGAAAGGAGGGAGGGAGGTCATGGAAACGGAATATATTGTCAAAAATGTGAGAGTCCCTCTACCGTTGGGAATAAGTAGCAAAATCTTCAAAGTATTTGGGGATGTACTAAAGCCAATGAAAACATTCCTGTAGTCATTTGCTTTAGCCAATTTGCTCTGCTCAGAAAATACGTTTGTATGTTAGAAATTGTTTCATAAAAAGTAATACACTTATGATGCTTGTCATCTGCAGATAGGAAAATTTGCTCAAAGTAAACTTGCCACTTACTTGTGTCAATGTAATAGATTTTAGAAGAATTTTAAAATGGTAGGTAGATTAATGTTAATTCTTCTAGGGAGAAGCTATCTTCTTTATTTTCATGGATTACCTTCTTTATTTTCACATTTTTTGCTTAGTTGCAAGCATATTTTCTTGTATGTGGATCAATTTAATAAATTCTACCAACATTATATGTAAATTGAAAAATCCTCTCAAAAATTATAATTTTTCTCTATCACTATCTTGTTTCTCACTTAATTTTTCAAGCATAAGCAAGTTGACTTTCATTTCTGAAAGCTCTTTGTCAGCCATGGGGTTCTGCAGTATACTAGAAGGTTTGATTGAATGTCAGAGGAAAAAATCTCCCAGATTAAGCAAGAAGGGCTCACTTGATGGAGTAATGGCATTAACAGCCCTCTTGTTGGTTTGAGACACATAACTCAGCAATCACTGGCACCAATCATTATGTTTTGGCAAAAGTGAAATACATAAAGCAGTGCAAGCAGAAAGGAAAAGCACAGCCCAAAATGATTTAAGAATTAATAAAGCATCAAAATCACTACATATATATCTACGCACAGATATGTAGCTCCCTCCCTATATTTTCTAGATCAGTGTTTACATATAAACATTGGAGCTTATAATTGTATAAGAAATTATTTTTAAAGTAACACATAAATAAGCATCTTGTCAGGCAGTGAAGCCCCATGTAAGACTCAAATATGCTTGTATCGGTTTTCTCTCATTGGGCAAATCATTCATTTTTGAGTGACAGAAGAATTCTTTGTCTGCATGATTTAGAAGATTTGTAAACATATTTATCCGTTGTTCACTGAAGATAAATTCTCAGAGTACTATTCAAGATCCCTAGAGGTTGTCTGCTTGGTATCTTTCTATAAAAATGCATATAGGAAGACTGCATGTGTGTCAGAATCATTGAATATTCTATTATTATTGCTCTAAAAAGATGAGAAAGATGGATAGGATAAGCATGGAATTTCTGAAGTCAAACATTAAATCACATTGCAAAAACACATATAATGTTCGTCATCTGCCAAGGCTGCGTACCTCTGAAGCGCTATGCCCCACAACCCTTTCCAGCTTTATTTTATTTTTGCTTTACCCCCTGCAGTTTGTCTTGATTTTCTGTATGATTCTCCACAGTGCACGTGATCGCTTTTTTGTGTTTAAGCAGTCTGATTGTTAAGATAGAGATATTCCTATTTAAATTTCACATAAATTCTGACTGTCTCTTTTGTGTGCTAGAAATAGTAGAAGAAGCTGGGCGTGGTGGCGCAGGCCTGTAATCCCAACACTTGGGAGGCTGAGGCAGGAGGATTGTTGTGAGTTCGAGACCAGCCTGAGCTTAAGGCCAGCCTGAACTACATAGTGAGACCCTGTCTCAAAAAGAAAAAAAAAAAGAAAAAAAAAAAAGAAAGAAATAGTAGAAGAAATGGTAGCAATTGAGAATATTCACTGAAGTGTTTCTGTAGAAATTTGCAATTCCTATTAGCAAATTTGTATAATCTAATTATGCTGTTTCGATCTCATATGATATTAGGCATTCTTTACCTTATAATCACCACTATTCTTTCTAATGTCATATTTTAGCTGTGCTTGCATTATTTGTTTATGGTTAATGTTTTAGAATTGCAAGTTTGTTTTAAACATCACAGGTCTGTTTCAAATCACTACATATTATAAAAATAATACAATAAATATTATATATATATATATATATATATCTTAAATTCTCAGAGCTATTTATTTAAGTTTATAGGCCTGAAAATGAGGTGGCAAATATTTTCTAGTGTCAATTTTATAAAAATATCTTTACAGATGAAAGGCCCTAATATCAGCAGTGATTTCCAAAAAACAAGCAAAGAAACAGCAACAAAACTGTCACAAGAGTCCAACTAAAGAACTTAGAAATGCACTTATGTCATTTTGTTTAGAATGATGAATCCTTAAGTTTAAAACCATATTATAAGCCCTTTTTCTAAGCATATGAATCTAAGTCATGAATCATAATTAAATCTTCCAGATGCATTAAGAATTATGACTATAAAAAGAACACTTAAGAGGTGAACATGTTTACAGAGTATTTTATGTGGTCCACTGTGTGAGTTTTGAAGTTCTATGATAGGATCCAAATCAAAAGAAATTCTCAAATTATTATCTCTCAGGCATTGTTTTATGCATTTGGAATGTAATTAGAGACCACTCAAGAAGGGGAAATAACATATAGTTGACCAACTTAAGTAAGTGTAATTTAAGAAAGTAAGAGAACAATAGCCAGAAAGTGTGAATGTAATACTTCTTGTCTTATACATTCCAGATTCAGAACAATTTGTGGGCAGGAAATGCAAGTGGCAGTTCTGTGGTTACTTCATGCATGTTACCACGTGAGACTTCATCCTGCATGACGCCTTATTCTCACTCGCCCCGGACAGATTCCAGTTATACAGGATTTTCAAACCACCAGAATCAGTTCGGCCACATGCCCCTCAACAATTTCTTCACTGACTCTCTCCTTACCGGGGCTACCAATGGACATGCATTTGAAACAAAGCCAGAGTTTGAAAGGAGGTCTTCGAGTATCGCAGTTCTTCGAATGAAAGCCAAGGAGCACACCGCCAATATTTCATGGGCCATGTAACATACAGTACGCTTTTATTTTTCTTTTAATGGCAAAGTAAACCATTCTTATTTCTCATATTTAAAGGGTACCACAATAAGCTGCTGTGTGTGGAATTGCTAAAGTTCAAGATATACAGTGAGACCAGCTTACATGAATAGCTGTTATTATTTAACATTAAAATCTAAGAATGAACCTCTGAAAAGACTAAATAGGTTTACCATGCACCAGTCTCCACAAACTCTGTTTTAGTAGTAAGTCTTTTTCCTTCTATTGTACAAGTCAATGAAATACGGTCATGCAACTTTGTAAAAGAATAAATGTATTAAACAAATTCCTCTGTTATAGATTGATTTATGTTAGTTCTGTATAACAAGAAATCCCTTGTAAAATAATACCTGATAAAGGAGGAAATGCACTCGCAGAAATGTCAAGATACCAAAGCTGTCAGGTAAATGTTGAACTGGGGTGTTTCAGGGAGTTAACTGCTTTGCTGGCTCCAAGCAGCAGTGGGCATATCCCCCGTTGCTGAGAATTTATCCCCATGCCGCTTTTCCTTTACCTCTAGATGTTTTAGTGAGTTTTCACTCAGGGCAAAAAAGGCTTTTTCTGAAATGACCAACGTTTGCATGAAATATTTTGGGCATAGTTTTCTGAAGCCAAGTGTGTAAAGGAGACAAGTAAAATATTCTAGACTTAGACTATGGTCCTAGGATGATTTTCATGAATGCCACGCTTTATTGAAGGAGCCAGCATGGATTCAATGCTTTGGTAATCACAGACAAGAAGAAATTGTTGTCAAATGTCCTGTGGCTTTTCAGCGAAAGGTGCATTGCTCCAATTACACACACAAACATTTTCTAAATATACTCCATGATAGCTTCAGTCGAAAGAACAGGAAATCAAAACAGAATTTAGATTTAATTGGTAATTAAATTGGTGAGTATGTGCCTCATCAGATGTGTGTGCGTGTGTGTGTGTGTGTGTGTGTGTGTGTGTGTGTTCACGTATCATGTCTTAAACAGTTTTTACTACTGCGGTTTTGCTTAGAGAAGGGAGATGTCAAAAGGCTCTCTAAAATTTCTGGGGAATAAAGAAGAGAAGAAAAATACATTGCATCTGGAAAATTGCTAACCCCTTTGATTTACTTCTCCTCCCTTGCCCCTGTCACATTCCAAGCTTTTTCAGATGAGTGAAATGTCAACCTCCTTAAAAGACTCTTAAGTTCATAAAGGCAAGTAAATTAATTGAAATGAAGATGACTTCCATGGCTCGGATCAGAGTAGGATCTGCTCTTTGTACTCTCTTAGAATCTTCTTGTGGTTCTTACAGATTTTAGGGATCTGCTTGGAAGCTTTAATGTCTAAAGAACAAGAATAAATGAGTCTTTAAAATCTAATTTTAGCAAAAGGACTTAAATCCAGTATGCGTCTCTTCGTAGAGGGAATATATTTATGGCAATTAGACATTTTTTACAATAAAATTTAAAATCAAACAGATGATGGAGATGAGCGATGTCTTAAGCAAACATTCCCTGACTTCATAAGGGCTCTGTTCTTTATTGCTGTTTTGTTCTCTCTTTTTAAAATTTTGTTCCCAAGAAAAACTTATTCAACTTTAGCCCTGTGAATTATGCTTATATGCAGGAACTTTTCAAAAGGACTTTTAAGGCAGCTGTTAAATATCCTTCGCATTTTAGTAGAGAATGATTTCTTTTAGTATATAGTGCTCATCTTTGTGGTTAATAGGAATTTGCAAACTAAAATCTAGAACTGAAAAGATGAGATTGTCTTCTTTAAAGATTTTATAAATGAATAATATTCATTTTCTTTTATTTTTATAATTTAAGTTTTAGTGCCTCCTAGGTAATGCCTTGTATTTTTCCAATGAGAATCAGAACTCCTAAGTTTGAATTCTGGATCTTAGTCTCCTTACTCCAAGTTTTTCTCCTCTCTGTATTTACTAAGTATTTGTAACTCCTGTAACTCAGCTTTCTTATTTTCATTTCAAACTACCTAATTGAATTTTATTTTTTCAATACCTGTGCTTAAATATAGTTTAGTTAGCACGTTTTTAAAACACCTACAGGGTATGAAATACTGTTTGGGATAATTCAATAATATAACCATGAATTTTGTCCTTTCTGAATTTACAGTCTTCCTGGAAAGACATATACCAAAAATTCATACCCTCAGTCATGCCCCCTGTCATAATGAGGCAGCCCAAACTGAACACATTCCTTTATACTAATATTGCAAAAATTACTTAGTTTTCACTGAAATTATTTAATGCACTTAATTTACAAGATATAATAAAATTAATTTTGGATGTAATAGTATAAGATAAAATTAACACAGAAAGCATATGAAATGCACTTCCTGGATTTTCTCTTGCTCTTCTTGCACTTAAGTAAAGCAAAATTTTACATACTACTTTTCATTCTGCTCACAAAAATAGAGGAAAAAGAAAAAGGAGTATTTTATGTTCTTTTATTTGGGGCCATGATTGACAATATTGATTATTAGAAATGGGGACATTAAATAATTTGATCCACAAGAACACATTTTCCTATGACTGTCTCAAACCCTGTGTGACCCTTCTGCATATTTTTCTTGCAAAGATAGCTTAAGAGATGTCTGTCCTGCTTTGTGGGAAACCTTGAGACTCAAGAGGTCAATTTATGAGAGAATAAGGTAAGATTTATTAAGTATAAGATGAACTTTCAGAAAACAGTGTGTTATGGAAGTTTAAGGTATCTCACATGTTTTGTGAATATTAAATAGTGACTGCTTCTTAACACCTTGTGAAAGTGCAAAAAAAAAAAAAAAAAAAGCCCTGCAGTAAGCAGTCTTTGCCATAGGCCTGACAACACATCTAGAAAGAAAAACGGAATTACTTAACCTATACAACCTTGGGAAAACTCATGGAGTTGAATGTATAGATTGCAGGAATGTAATTCTCTCATTGTTTCTTTGGAGTCTTCATTTTATGACCTCCAAGGAAGGGAGAAGAAACAGATAATTGGGTTTAATGTAGTTCTTACAAGGGTGGGGTGTTGCTTTGCTCTTAAATGCTGGGTATTTATTTTTACTTCCATGGTACAATTCACACAACATCCCCTTGTGTTCTATGTAGTGGTCTTTCTATAATGCTGTGATTTTGGGTTCGTCAGCATCTTAAGTAGAATTTTGGAGAAGGTACAAAGTGAAAGATCAATTACATCATTTACATTAACTTTAAATTTTATTTTTCTAAAATTTATGTATGACTCTGGCTTTAGTCTTTTAATGTGAAATTTAAATAATATTTTAAGCAAGGAGTGAGTAAGATAGACATATTCATATTAAAAAAATTACCAAGTATGTTGCCAAATGTTTTAGGAGAAAGATGGAAATTACTTTTGAAATCCCAGTTAAGCTGATTTTCTTTTCTCTTATTAAAACATAAACATATACCTTTATAATTACAATTGCTTTCACCCATTTCTATTTTAAACAATTAGGCATCAAAGTTATAAGCCATATTTCTTTATAGCAATTTTGCATTTTGTATTGTATAAAGTATGACTTTTTGCGAGAAAATCTATTTAATAAAAGGCACATTATAGTATTTTTGTTGCTATCTTTTAAGTCCAGTAATATAATTTTATAAAAGCCAAGCAGTAATGAAACCAATGATCCAAATGAAAACACACTTTTTTTGGTAATTTTCCTTTAAAAAAAATCATTACTATTCATGGCATTATTTCGTAACCTAGATTTTTAACAGAAAATTTTGTTCTGGAGATTTTCATGCATCTACACATAGTGTATAGGTATATGCTTTAAAAATTTAACACTTTCTAGAATAATTGCTATCTCTGTTAAGAGGTAGCAAGTTTTCAGTAAAAGGTTAAAGGAGCCCCCTGCAGGCCATTTATCAGCCTGAATTGTTGCTGACCGAAAGACGTGAACACTCTAAACCTCTCGGCCTATTGCCAGAGCAGAATTCTCACTTTAGACAGAAGAGATAAGAGAGATGCATCTCTACAAAGAATTCAGAGATTCATGAACCAAGATAGGAACATTGTATTTCTTTGAAAAAGTGGTGTTTCCACATTCCTTCGAATGAGACTTAGAATCATCTTCCACTTGTAAATGTGGACAATAAATCCCAGTACAGTACTCTCTCTCTTATCTATGTGTCTTTTTTTTTTTTAATGTTTTTAGTACAGGGTCAGCAGGGTCTCACTACACAGATCAGACTCAGAATGATCCTGTTGTTTTCAACCTCTGATAGCTGGAATTACGGGTGTGCCCCACCACGCCCAGTCTCAATCACACTCTCAGCACATGTGGCCAGCGTGGCATGTGGGGCAGGAGTTTGAACCCTGCTCCCAGCACTTCTTAAGCAGGAGCTGATTCCATTGAGCTATTTCGCCGACCTGCTTCAGTGTATTCAATGGGTGCATGAAGAAGGCATTTTATTAAGGATATCTAAGAATTAGGGAAAGAGCAGGTGTGGACAAAGGATCCAGGAAGTGTGCAAGTGGTTTGTGAAGTTTCCTGGCAAGAGCTAGGCTTTAAGAACCCTAGTTCTACCACTCTTGCTATAAAGCTTCAGGCAGGTCATGTAGCTAGGCTTTCATCAATAATGGAGAAAGCTGCATAAAGTTCTAAATTAACAGCCCTTTCAAATCTATTTTCTCATCTGACTTTCACAATCTTTTGACTGTGGATATAGTTATCACTTACAATGCACAGATGAGGAAATATGATCACACAGTAAAAGCCACTTCTAAGTCCAAAATTTCCCCTTTAGCTTATTGTCCCATGAGCTTTCCTTAAGTTTAGAAAGGAGAAATAAATACGAATTTGAAATATACTTTATTACAGTCTGTGCATTATTTAAAGGTATACTTCCATGGCCCTAATTTTTCATCCTCTTTATTCAATCATATCTTTTTATCATCTCACTCTTCATTTTATAAAATCTTTAAACTAGGTTCTACTTAATGTACTGGCATTTGTTAGGAGACTTCCTTTGTGCTGAGATCTTATAGATGATGATATGGTTGTTAGGAGATGAATATGAAAAGAAAATAAACAATCATAATATAACTTGGAAGTGTCTCAAGCAAAAAGAAAAGGAAAACAGCAAAAGTGAAATTAATTGCACCTTTCATAGTTCATGTAAGGCTACCAAGAAGTGACTGTTGAGTCAGACTTAGTAAAAAAGTAACAGGAACAAATAAGAATAGTACTTTATCTTATTCTTTGGAAAGAGAACTCAAAAAAAAATTTTGTTACTAAAGTATTTTTAATCCTTTATTTACATTACATGACATATCTTATTTTTAAATTTAAAGTAATTCTTTTCCTTATTTAATTGTTATGTTTATTAAGAGGACTCAAGTTCATAGGTTCAACAGAAAAAAGTGACTTCAATAATGTTTCTCAAGCATTCTGGCAAGAGCTTTGCCAGAATCAAATAACAACCAATGTATGCAGACCCCATAATATTGTAATGAGCCACACAGGTGACAGAAATTATGAATAAATTCAAGTATTGACCTTTATCTGCAAAGAATATCTACTCTAATGACATCGGTGATACTTGATTAAACTTTCCTATTAGGGAAAGTAACATGTATTTTAAAGGGATATTTACATGCAAAGGTATAAAAGAAAGTATATAAATATAGTAGCAGAATTCCTATTTACAGAAAGATGATAGGAAAATACAATAAGAGGCTGTAAGGTTGGCACACACATTCGATTTGGACCAAGAGAAAGATATTTTTGAGGTCATTATAGAAAAGACACTTTACCATGAGAAAAGAAGAGGCAGCAGCTGGGAGTTGGTTGCTTCATGCGTTTAAGTCTAGTCTCTTTCCGCTTGGCCAATGTCTTCCCACTTTATGTGAAACCATTGACTGAATTTATAAACAGAGGTTTAATAGAGGAATGACTCTCTTATCTGGATCCTTCTATTCTCGGCTGTGAAACTGATTGATGTGTTTAAAGCGCTGAGCAGCTTCCTCTTGTAGATATATTTTTCTGGCTTGAAGTGGGGAGAAAAAGTAAAAAAAAAAAAAAATGGGGGAAATACCTTACAGAAATTTGAAAAGACCTAAAAAGTGTTCTAAGAGTCATTAGGTCTGAAACTGTTGAAATTAATCAATGTATTCAGAATGAAAACAAGTAACAAGAGAGAACTCCTGAGGCTCCCCTGGCTACACGCCTCCCATTAGCTTTTGTAGTCACGTGATTTTTTAGATTTAAAAGTGGTGTTTCCATTAGGTTTGGCAGGGATCGCCAACGACTTGGCAGAAGAGAATCAAGATTCTGATCTCAGATGTGTCACTGATGATCAGTCCTATGTCACCTCTCAGTTCGCGGAGTTTAATTCAGTTCAGCAAATATTTATTAAGTGCTTACGGCTGCTGACTCCACTAAGTCAAAGGAAAATAATGAGATGCGAGTAAAATGTGACACAGCTTGGGTGCTGCAGACACGTACACAGAAAGCCATTAGCATCGTTGCTATTCTAAACCACAAGTTCAGTTTAATTGCATTAGCAATACACTTCTTCAAGGTACAATAATTTCCACACTAGATTCCGATTTTTATCTGTACAAACTACCAGATACAAATTGTAGGTCCCAAGGCCCTTAGAGGCAAAATAATACCATCCCTTAGCGGAGTATCAGCTACGGCCATGCCTAATAGCTTAGATGACAAATATCATTAGTCATTATATAAACTAATTGGGTTAATTCTGCTAGAGAATTTAGGCAAATAATGTAACTGAGATAAACAGAAAGTCACTTAGGCATCTACTGGTACACATTTATCTACTCTTCTTATTTATACTGCTAAATGCTTAAAACAACACTTGGTTATAAATTTTCCTTTTTTTTTTTTTTTTTTTTTTTTTTGGTCCAATTCTCTTGGCAGGGTTTTCTTATATGCTTAACTTTTAAAGAGTGGAGATTACCCTCTCCTCAAATAAGAAAGCAGTGGAAGGAAGAAAGCTGCAGCTACAAAGTAGTTCTAACCCATTAAATGCAGATGGTTCACAGGGGCCTTAATCATCAGAAGTGAACACACATCATGCTGAAATATAGAGCTGTTTTCTATCACTTGTTACCATTTGAATGTCTGCCCCAGGAAAGTAAATTCCATATATCTTCCTGGCCGTCAGTTGCCCTCTGAATACTCCTCTCTCTGATGTAGCTCGATTTCTCTTCAGAACTTACTGAGATGAATGAGCTCTTGCCACACGTAGAAGTGAAAGAAAACATTTCTTCCCCTGCCAGAACAGATGAGATTTGTCATTAGGAGAATGGATTTGACCTTGTAAAGTGGACCAAAGCAATTAACAAACAAACTCCTTTGGGACAGATTGCCTTTATCCTAATTCTCTAACAGAAGCTTGTTTATTTTTATTTTATTTTTTATTTTTTAATGTGCTCGCTGCTGTGTCACGAAGTCATTGAATCTGAACACTGAAAAGAATATCGAAACAGGGAAGAAAAAGTCATTTCCAACTGAAGCCCTTCTATAGAAAGAAAGTTGGAATACAATTAAAAATATATAGGTTTCTGCTTAGTTATATCAACAAGCCATATAAGTAAAGAAATTGTGTTAAAGATCTATAAAACTTGGTTGGCAAACAGAATTAGTCATAGAGACTGCTACAAAATGGTGAAAAAAAAAAAAAACAACCCTGAAATTGTCTCACGGGCATGTTGCACTGCCTAAATACAAAACTAATTATACTTTGTATCTCATAAGTATTGTAGGTTATTTAATGTACTTATGTCTTGGCTAATGATGCAGTTTTGAAAGTGTCCTTTCTCCTCAGCTGTCTGTTCCTTGTCTGTTGTGTCTTACTCTACTCACCTCTTTCTCGGAGTATGACCCAGCTACGATCAATTCCTTGGGTCTGAAGTCTTTCGTGACAATCAGCAAAGGAGTGGCTGCGGATCCCTGGGAGTGCAGTAAGAGTACACAAGCAGCTTTTTACGTTTCCTAGAGTATGTTTAGCTAATGCCATTAAAGTGAATGACACAATCTTGAGCAAACCCAGCTGATAAACCATGTGAAGGGACATCCGTTTCCACAGGCCTACAGTACTTTGATCTTGCTATTTCATTTGCCTTCCAGGATGAACGTAAACTGTTCAATAGTTTAGCCACATAGGTGACGATTAGAAGAGTATGTTTTAGCCCCATCTAGTCTAGTCAGCTCAAGGCATCCAAGAAAGGTGCTCTTTCTTTCAAAATTTTTGTACTTTCTTTTTTTTTTTTTTTGGTTTCCAGAATACACTTTTTAAGAAACGGAAACAAATGTCAGTCTGGCCATTACATCCAAACTTTCAATAAAATTTAAAAAATTCAGAAGCTTTTAAATATTTCTTACCACAGAGGAAAACAGGAAATCCATTTATAGTTTATTTTTAACAATTTATTTACCAGTAGGTGGCGCTGCATTGGGCTAACAGCTATGTTGATCCCCAACATGATTTGGTGGAAAGAGAATCATCAATTGTGCGGCCAACTGTCCCACCGGAAGTAGTTCTTAGAGTTAAGGTGTTGTACCTTTGAGTCTTAATTATTCTATGGGAATGAAAAATATACATACATCCACACCACTTTTATTTATCAAATAGTGCTCATCTTGATGGACAATTAGATGCCCATCTTTTTCTTCACTGCTGATAAGAAAACTGAAACACACAAAGGTTAAGCTTCCAGATGTCACATAGCCAGTGACTAGGATTCCTACAAATGTTTGCTCAAATCTGTGAGCCCTCTCCTTGTTCTCCTTCAATTCACTAAATGAGTCTTTGTTAATGCCCTTTTCATTTTTAAAGCAGTTTATATGGTTTGGAAAGCATGAAGTGAATGAGTTGTGACTGGAAAGCTGATACTCTTGGAGCATGGAGATGATGTAGAGAGAACCCCTACTTTTCTGAAGAGGAGGAAGAATGGGTAGGGGGGAGACCAGGGTGAGCTAAGAGGAATGAGCAGCTCCAGAAAGGGAGATGATGTGCAAAAAGCCAGCAACTCAGACCTTTGCTTTCAGTTAAGAAAACAAACACACCCTTATAATTGTTCAGCCATATTTTATGTTCTGGCTGACTTAGAAAAAACTTGTTAAAATGTTAATGATCCAATGATAACATAATCCGAGAAACTCTTGCCTCTCATGTATTTCCTGATACCTCAGAGCTTCAGTTCACCTAGAACTCTGCCATCCTGGAAATTCCCTCTCTCTGGCCATACCAGACACTGCATGAAATGTTCTCCAATGTACCTGTTATATAATCTGACGACATATGCCTGTATCTTGATCTTTGCATATTTTGCCTGACATTTCCTTCTCTCTTTCCTTATTTTGCTATTCAGTTTAAACATCACAGTCCATTCTTTAACTAGTCTGAGACCAATAGACTCAAATTCTTTTATCACACCTGTTTCCACCTGAAATGATGAAGAGCACTAATTGGAAAAAAAAAAAAAAAGAAAACAAGCATAGGTGAGTTCCAACTAAAGAATGTACACCAGCTCTCCTAAGAATGCTTCTTTGACCCCAAAGCGATGCTCCGCATACCTGAACTCACTCAGTCATTTCCCCTTCCAGCTTTTCACCATAAACATTTAAAAAGTCTTCACTTTTCAAATCTCTTGACTCACTGCATGCAAAGGAGACATCCTGAAATTAACTTTGCCAGCTTTCTGCCATTATACCTGTGAATAAATCATTATTTCATATCGTTATATCATCAGTATTTTTTCTTTCTTCTTCCAGTTTATTTTAGGGGAACACATGTGTTCTATATGTCTAAATTTAATCTGTGCCCTGTATTGCATCTCTTTGATCTCATCAGAATTTTCATGGCATTTCTTTTATGTGTAAACTTATTCTTTCGCCATTTACCACATCTCATTAGTGAAAAGCAACAATTATAAAAGTGGGGAAATGGCCTTGCCTTTCACTACTTCCAGGTTTGCCCCAAATCTTCCCAAAAAATTGTGCCCTCATTCATGATGTCCAACTTTTCTTTCCCATTCACTATTCACATTGTTACAGTTGGGGCATGGATCCTCTTTATCTGTGGAAATAAGTTTATTTATTTATCGTTTTATTCCTCTTCAAGTTCTTCAATGTGAAATGCAATGATCATTTTGTGGCTTTGTGTACCATTGTGTGCTAAGGTGAATCGTGTCCTCCAAACAGACATGTTCATGTCTTAACGTCTAACACCTGATAACATAATTTTATTTGGAAATAGTGTCTTTAAAGTCAAATTAATTAAACTAAAGTAAGGTTGCATTAGATTCTCCTGATAAGGAGAGAGGCATTTGGGCAGAGATGCACAGGGAAAGACTGTCTTATGAAGAAGGTGGCAGACTGGAGTGATCACCCACAATTGGAGAAGGAACACCAGGATTGCTGACCAAACTAGTGGAAAAGATTTTCACTCGTACCTGCCATCCACAGCACTGCACTCTTATTGACCAGCACCTTGAATTTCTAGCCTCTAAAAAAGGCTATAAAAAGGTTTCTAATATTTTCCCCCAGTGTGTGGCACTTTGTTACAGCAGCCAATGCTGTACCAGTGCTCGGCATCATGTGGCAAATGCATGGGATCGTGCTTTCTCCTGCCTCCACAAGGACGGCATCCACTGTGCCATGGTTTCCTATTTACTCACTTTCTTCTCAGAGTCTCTGCTGTCTCCTCACTATTTGCATATAATGTTTGTAATTTACAGCATTCCAAATGTGGTCCTCTTCTGACACTTAATATTTCTAGCAGGTATCTCTATTGTGATGCCTATGCTCTGGAGCTTGCCCTACATATCCTTTCTGAAGAATAAACTCTACACATGTCACAACCACATCAGAAAGTGGGAAGCTCAAAATAGAGCATGAAATTCCAACCTACTACTGCTTCTCTACAACATTTCATTTTTGCAGTTTTGTGTTTTCCAAATAACTGAGTATAAAACACAGAAAGTTCCTCTCGAATTTAGCATCTTGAATTAGTGTTATTACTAATATTATTAATAACTGATGAACCAAAATACATACACAATTAACTAAAGTCCATTGATTTCCTTAAGGTTCACTCTTCATATACATGTTTTTGATAAATGATACACAGGTACTCACCATCAAAGTAGCACACATGTAGCTTTCTACATGTAGTTTCCACACATGTAGCTGATCTCCAGTTACTTATGTTATGATGAAAGAAGGCTTCTACACAAGGAGAGGACTGATGGCCACTCTGCTTAATAAAGGGATGCTGTGTCATAAATTCATAAGGAAGAAAAAGGCATTCTTAGAGAAATTCCCAAATTGTTTGAGAAATATACACCATACATTTGCACTTGAGCTGATAGCATTGGAAACTGGGCTCCTAGGGCAGAGTAGATAGGTTTGGGAGCACTTGGGAACAGCACAGAAAATGGGTTGACGTCCTGGGCTGCCAGCCTATGGCCCCTCCCCAAGCCACACCACATTCTATCTGCAGAATCCTTAGCTGACCTGTCAGGATGGGTACATGTACAGCCCAGGCATAAAGCACTTCATACATACATTTGCAATGCTGACTCCTGTAGTATGGAATTGTTTCCTTGGCCTAATCACCCACTGTGTTCCACTTATTTACCCCTTTCCCCAAAATTTGACAACCCATCATTGTACTATTGTTATAGTTTAGACCTGAAGGGTCCAACATACCTCGTGCTCATGTGGGTTGAAGGTTAATGGAGACTGGTGGTGGTGCAATCATTGGTGGATTCATCCATGGATGAGTTCAATACACAAGGGTGCTGTTAGAAAATGTGGTGTGGTCAGAGGAGGTGAGTCCCTGGGGCATTGCCCAGCGTTCACTCCCATCTCTGGCTTCCCTCTTTCCTCTCTGTTTCCATGCTTGATCAGCTTTTCTTTGACTCTACCTCTCCACTGTCCTGCTTCTGCCTCCAAACCAGACAACCATTAACTGAAGCTATGATCTGAAAGAAATTTTTCTTCATTTAAGTTTTGGATGTCACCTGTTCTGTCCAGGGACAGGAAGTACCTGAGGGAACTGGCTTCATAATTGGGCCTAACCTGGAAACTCAGAGTAATCATTATGCTGATTTTTCTAGATTGGTTTCTTTCTACCCAGTATTGAGTTTCCTCTTGTGATGATTAGGCGGGACTGCCACTTTGGTTGGCTTGTTGGCTACCTATATGAGCCTTGTAAAAGTATGTTGCATGGTTTCAATTTAGGGTGTTATTTTAGGGTTTGTCTGACTGGGTCATGAGGGCATGACCTGGTGATCTACATCTGGTCTTTTGGTGACAGGTGACCCCTACCTCTCCAGCATTGTTCACCCATTAAGCTTCCTGGCCACCATGAGCTACACAACTTTGGTCACCCACACTCTTCCACTGTGCTTCTGCCTGGGAAGCCAGCCAAGATGGAATTCTATGAAACCATGAGCCAGATTAAAGCTCTCCTCCTTTGTTGTAGGTATTGTGTCCCAGCAGCAGAAAAGCTTGCCAATGCACCTCTGTATTGTTTCTTGAAGTAACAGGGCATTCCTTCCATCCTGATTTATGTTTGACTATTTGAATGGATAAACCACAATATGATTTTCATTTGTATTGAAGGGTATCTTGGTTGTTCTATTTTTTTGTCAATTGTAAATAAAGATACTGCAAGCATTTTTGTGCAGGTTAGTATGTGCACCTAAGTTTTCACCCATTTGAGGAAATACCAAGAAGCATGACTTCTGGATTATATGGTAAGAGCATATTTAATTTTGTAAGAAACTACCAAATTGTCTTCTAGAATGATTGCACTATTTTGCATTCCTATAATTAGGAAATGGACATTTTTATTGCTCTGCAGTTTCTTTATCTCTTTGTATCATAAGTATTCTGGACTAGAGCAATTGTAAAATATATCTATTTTTATTTTTTATTTATTTTTTTAGGAAAGGGTCCACAGGGTGTTCAGGGACTTACTACTAGACTAGACTCGCTGTGATCAGCCTGTTCACAGCCACTCAAGAGCTGGGATTACAGGTGTGCACCATCATGCCCAGTCTCAATCACCATCTCAGCATGCCCTGGGGGTAGGGCCAGCATAGCAGGCCAGGGGATCGAAGCCCTGGCTGAGGTATTTGGCCAGCCCATTGTAATATATATCTAGTGATATTTCATCTTCATCTTTACAATTCATACATAACAAATGATTTTAAGCTTTTAAAAAATACTTGCTTTTTATCTATTTTCATTGCTGAGTTGCCTGGATATTTTCCCTGCTTTAAAAATTAAGCTTTTTAATTTTCTTACTTTTGGGTTTTACAAATTCTTTCTGAATTTTAATTACAAGTATTTTGTCAGGTGTATCTTTTGAAAATTTCCAGCTTTATGGCTTGTCATTTCTGTCTCTTGATGTGTTTTTCAGAAAGTTGAATTAATTCAGGTAAGAATCATTTCTCAATAAATGTTCTCATTAGTGTGATCTCAGTTAGATGAGACTTTCTGAAGCACATATCTGATATCATTAAATATATAATTATTCTGAGTACCCACTCCTTCTAAAATCTAATGAAAGTAGATAATCCAAAAATTACAACTCCCTCTCCATCCAAGTCCCCAATCTTACCATACTGAACAACACATCCTTCTCTGTAGAAACTATGTCTTTGCTTACGTTACATTTGCATCTTTATTTGTACATGTCTATCTGCCTGTATTATTTTTATTCACTTTTTATTTCTCTTCCTTCAGACTGCAACTTAAATATTATGTCCTAGTAGGCTTGCCAGATTTGCAAGTACATACCTTATACAAATATATGGAATTACTCATTTCTATCTGAAATTCAAATGTAAGTGGGAATCCTATTTTATTTGGAAAACCCAAGTCCTAGGCAAATCTTCCCTAGAATCCTCTAGGATTTGGCCACCTGCCCTCTTTTCTGCTCTAATATCATCCTATCATTACTGCACACAACACTCATTTTTAAACTATTATTCCTGTAATATATTAGTCACTGCCATCATCATTAATGATACAGATGTGTCTTTTCTTTTTTGTCAATACATTTTATCTTTAAAGAGAGTAAAAATTAGAATTAAAACAAAAAAAGAAAAGTGATACAGAATTTCACTTAACAAAGTAATATAAATTTCAAAGTATTTGTTGGAACACATAGTGCTCTCTTTCAACCAGTTATTCATAATACCAGTTATATGCATATAAAATTGAAGAAGAAAGAAATGTATAAGAAATTAAGAAGAGAAAACATGAAAACAATAGAAAAAAGGAGACAAAACAAATCAAAGCACTAATTTTTTCTTTCCATAGACCAGCAAAAGTGGCACATTACATTTGTCCAAATTATCCTGCTTACATACATAGATAAATCTATTTCACCCAATCCTTCTCCTGTCCTTCTCCTCAATTCAGCAACTCTTTCCTTGTGAATAAGTTCATTCCCTTTTTTCAGTATCTATTGGACCCTTCAGATTCAATTTTTCTCTTTTACATTCTCACACTGAGGAGACAATACGATGTTTGCACAAACATCTGCAATCTGGGTCTGATTTATTTCACTTATGAGTATATTCTTTAGTTGTATACATTATCAACAAAAGACTCCAATTTATCCTGCTTAAGGATAAGTAATATTCCCTTGTGGAAAAATACCACATCTTCTTTGTCCATTCTTCAGTTGATGGGCATCTGGATTGTTTCCAGTATTTAGCTATGACAAATATACTGCTATAAACATGGGTGCAAATATATCACTTTGTGGTATTAAGTTTTCAGTTCTTCTGGAAAAATACCCAGGAGGAGAACAGCTGGCTTGAATGGGACCTTTAATCCTGGCATTTTGAGGAATTTCCACACCGATTTCCATAGTGCTTATACCAGCCTACACTCCAACCAGCAGTGCAAAAGGGCTCATTTTTCTCCACAGCTTCTCGAAAACTTGTTATTGTCTTGCTTCTTGATGTTAGCCATTCCTTCTGGGGTGACATGGAATCTCAGTGTTGTTTTAATTTGCATTTCTCAAATGACCAATTTTGTTGAACTTTTTTTTTTCATATATTTACTTGCATTTATATTTCTTCACCTGAGAAGTGTATATTCATCTCAGATACCCATTTTTAGAATTGGTCTTCATATTTGGATAGAGGCTGATTTTTTTTTTAATTCTTTATATGTTCTAGATAGAAGACCTTTTTTGCAGGGACAGTCAACTATAATCTTTCCAAGTTTGTGTATCTTCTTATTACCCTGTTGGTGATTTGCTTTGAAATGCAGAAACTTTTCAAAAAGATGAGATCCCAATTGTTGATGCTTTGAAGTATTTCCAATTCAGTTTTGTTTTTGTTCATGAGCTCTTTACCTACCCCTATGTCCTTAAGATTTCTATCTACAGTTTTCTCCTGAAGATTTAGCATTTCTGCTTTAATATTGAAATCTTTGACTCATTTTGACTGTAGCTTTTTGCATGGAGATAGGCCTGGGTCTAGTTTTAGCCTTTGGCATGCAGAAAGCCAGTTTTTCAGCACTATTTATTAAAGAGGCTCTATTTCTTCCCATGAGCAAGTTTGTCCCTTTTATCAAAGGTAAGGTCTCTGAGTATGTTTGAAATTGTGTCTGCATTTTCTTTTATTTTTTATTTTTTACTTTATTTTTTATGTATTTAGTGCAGGAGTTTTAGCCTTTGGCATGCAGAAAGCCTGTTTTCCAGCACCATTTATTAAAGAGGCTCTATTTCTTCCCATGAGCAAGTTTGTCCCCTTTATCAAAGGTAAGGTGGCTGAGTGTGTTTGAAATTGTGTCTGCCATTTTTTATATTTTACTTTATTTGTTATGTATTTAGTGCAGGGTGTACAGAATCTCACTACATAGATTGGACTTGTGATTCTCCTGTTTTCAGTGTCCCAAGCACTGAAATTACAGGTGCACGCCACCACTCCCAGTCTCAATTGATGTCTCAATGCGCCCCAGGGGTGGGACTGGCACAGCGGGCTGGAGATCAAAATTCCAATCCCTGCATCTGACTAAACAGGTGCTTTAATCTGATGAGCTGTCTGGCTGGCCCCATGTCTGCATCTTCTAATCTGTTCCTTCCATTCTCAGGTCTGTTTATGCCAATACATTGCTAATTTTACCACAGTGGCCTTGTAGTACAATTTCAGGTCAGGGGGAATGTGTCTTTTTTGGTAGCATGTCTCTAGAATCTAGACAAGCAATGCTTGATTTTTCACTAATATGTATTAAATATTTTAAATGAATAGAGTAAACATCCTTAATGAAATAAATTTCTTAATCAGTTTAGTTTACAGTTGAATGTTCTGTTAAGATGTATTTTGCATGCTGCTTTGAGGTGCTTATTCCTAATTGCTTCTTCTATTAACTTGAATATTCTTTATTTGTAATTTTGAAATCTGTATCAATTGTCTTCACACAATTCCTGCCAAATTTCATGTCTTACTTTATTTAGACTATAACAAAGTGCTGTGAACTGGGTGGCTTGTCAGTGGCAGTCATTACATCTCAGCATGTTGGAAGCTTAGAAATCCCATACCGTGGCACAGAGTGGCTTCAGGGTCATGTGAAGTGCCACCTTCCTAATTCATAGATGCTGTGTCACTACTCCCTCTCAGGGTTCAAGGAGAAATGCTGCTTTTCTTAGTGCCTGCTATTGTTTGTATCTAGATTTCCCCCCAAAGCCTCAGGCAGACATGGGGGGGTTTAGTTTGTGCATATGAGTGCTGTAACCATCATGGTGTGGTAGCCTGCATATAGTACAAGGGAGGAAAAGAGGCTTGCTCCCTGGGCTCCTCACTTTTGCAGTTTTCTACCACCTTGAACTGCTGCCCTCTGCCATCTGCTTCTCTGCTTTGGAGCAACTGAGTATGGATTGAAACTTCCATAAACTATCAGCTAATTAAACCTTTCCTCCTTTAATTTTGGATGTCATGTATTTTGTCACAGCAAGGAGAGAAAAGTAACTAAGACAGTGTGTTATAAGGGCACTAATCCCGTTAATGAGGTGTTCACTCTCATGACCTAATCATCTCAAAGCCTCTACTTCCAACACCATCATATAGAGAGTTTAGTCTTCTATGTGGAAGAGATTTAGAAGGCAAATCCATATCCAGATCATAGAACCGCAGCTTCCCTAAGGAGAAAATTAAAACGTGCAAAATTCACTGCAAGTCTGGTAATCCTGTAGCCCACCTAGTTTTCAGTGAAAGATTGGATGCTTACTCCTCTGCTGAGGCAGGAGATGATGGCTTCAGTGGGAACATACTTGCTTACTCAATTTAAGGTTTTGAAAACTCACTGTTCCATTAGATATCTAAATTAATACTTTTTCTGCAATCTGTTCTGAGGTATACTGATTTTTAGGCTGGTAAAAGGCATTTTTCAAAAGCGAATCAATTACAAAATTATCAGCTAGGTAAAACAAGTTTATTAATTTTCTGTCCTCTAGGAAGGTTTGGAATCTTTCACATGTTAATGTACACAAGAGATATATTGTTCATTTTCCTAATCTAATTAGCCACACACTATTTTTGTTAGGTAACACCTAACTTTGGAAACACTGATATAGATTTTGATGGTGTCCTCCGGGTAAATACATAAGATCCTTAGTGTTAAATATGAGTTCTTTGGAATGCTTGATTGAGAAATACGATTACATAATTTATCTAACAGAACAAGCTATCTTCAGTCAAGTCCATCTGTTTAGAACTTGAGACCAAACAGTTCCCCAAATAAATGTCCTTGGGATTTAGTATATGTAAAATAAAGTTTGCATTTGATACAGACTTTGGTAAGCCACAAGGAGCTATGTAAAATCTTTGAGTAGTTGTATATGATGTGGATTGCTGAACATTCAGTATTACTGGATTTTAAAACAGGAACTTCAAAGGTAAAATACAATTCTCACTAATGCAAAGCACATGCGGTATTCCTGAAATCCCCAGGGGCAACAGTCAGGGCAGGCTGACGTGTGATCAGAGTCCTTGGCCACCTGTGAGCTGCAGTTTGAAGCCCTGAACCAACTCTGCCTTCCAAATCATGCTTACCTCCATAATTGGAATGAGAGTTTTTCCAGAGAGTTTTGTATGTATACTGTGCCTATAAAAGGCGATAGACACATCAAGTTATGGGAACCTGAGTGTCAGTATGGGTTTATTACTAGTATATGCCATGGAAGTAGAATTTAATAATGTTGCTCTTGTGCCACAGAAGTAGCATTTAATAATAGCTACGGTTCATTCAACCACATGTAACAAGTACTAGGCTTATCATCTCAAGGTTGTGACCAGAGCTAATAGTTTTGATCACTTCATGTGTGCTACATGCAATGCTCAGGTTTTAACTTTGTTTAGTTCTCTCAATAACCCCTTGAACTAGGTCTTGTAAATACATCCACTTTAAAGATGGTGAAACTAAGGTTTAAAATCCTTAAATGTCTCAACTTGCACTCTTAAATCACAATACAAGGTCCCAGTTGGGACAGATCTGATAAATGACACAGAGGTCAGTATTCTTAACAACTTTCATTATAGAATAAATCAGCTGGGAGAAACTATATTTATTTTGCCCAGTTTTGATAGAGGAGATACATTGGTTGCATTGGATAAACATAAAGATAGAAAGTGTGTGAAACTTCCAGTCAATAGAAGTATCACACATGAGTCTAAAGTGATAAGAACACAGTTCAGCTCTGTGGGCAGAAGACTGGAGGAGGACAGTAAAGAATAAGGCTCCTGGCATTCTCAATAATTCTACTTCCAACTTTGAGTGAAATCTTCAGTTATTTTAGATCATATATTCTGCCTAATTTATAAGCTGTCAGGGTAAGTTTGAGTAGATGTTTTTCACTGCTAAAATCATTAGGAAATAGACCACTTGAGGTCAGGGTAACACCAAGAAGAATTTCTCATCACTAAAGCAGGCCACATTGCAAACTCTTCCTAAGTGCTTAGTACCATCCTCAAATGGACTTGCTTAGGTGAAGGTTGGGAAAGGAAGGAGCCTGTCCAACCACATTGAGGATATGCCCTAAGAATTTATTTCAGTGGCATGGCAAGTGTCAGACATAAGTCATATGAGTTTCCTTTCTTAAAAACAGAGGTCAGTAGATGACGCTTTTTCCTAGTGGAAATGTAAAGCAGTTCAATCATCAAAACTTAAACTTTTAAAACTGAATCAATTAGAAAATTCATGTGTAATATTTTCATAATCTATAACTGTTTTAATATTTCCTTTGTCTTTTTAATAAATAATAACTCTTAAAAAATCTCATTGCTCTTTCTGGAACATTCTCTGGAAGGACTGCCTAATGTGGACTGATATTAATAGAAACTGACAAATGAATAATGTCAGACACTGCTACTAAGAGGCTTTGGAACATAGAAATTAAGATAGCTATTTGATTTCAAATACTTTTTCTAGAAAATTTCTCTAGAATAAAAATGTTAATTTTATTTCTTACAGGGAAATGGAAATCATTTAGAATAATGAAAGCATTGCAAGGGTTAGTATAGCAAATTGTTATCCCACTCAACAGTCACTGTGAAGGGTATTCTGTGTCATATATTTTATTATTATTTATACTGTGCAGATGAAGAAGCAGATTCTGAGTACAAGTAATTTATCCAAAGTTGTACGGTTGGTCCACCGTAGAGCTAGAAGGCAAAATCTGAAAATTTAATTTCATAGCTAGCATCTAGTAACATTGCAGTATACATGGTCTCTTGTGGAAAAAATCATAGTTAGGGATCCAGCTCCTACTCTGCCATGTCCTCTATTTCTTGAATTCCTCTTCTGTGAAGTGAAGGGTCAATCTAGCTCACCCTTAAAATTCATTAGAGGTTTAATGTTTTATGACATTCTCTAATTGTTATAGCAAAACTTTAGAGAAGTGGCTCCTTGAGCAGCGTCCAAAATGGGTCATATTATAAATGAAAAATTAGGAAGAATGAATGGTGAGTTATGAGAGGGGAAGCTAAAATCATACATATTAATAATTTCTGAAAAACAGTGAATTCATTTAGTGTTCTCTGTCCATAGGAAAGATTGCTTTTGCAGATGCCTCTGGCAATTGCAAGCCTGGACTGTGGAACTCAAACCTGGAAAATACTTTTTGTTTGTTTGTTTTATTTTACGAATTTGAATTTGGACAGGTAACACAGAGACTGTTCTCCATCTTTTCAGCCACAATTAATGGTATATTAGAAAAAGGTTGCCAGGGATCTTTCAACTCTGCTTCTAAAACATGCTGTCTGACTTTCTTTGGGTGTGACCAAAGGACCTCAGTCTTCGCTCGTTTTCGAGTGAACTTTTTCTCTTTGTAATTCCATCTTCCATTTCTATTCAGCCGTCAAGCATGTTTTGCTTTACACTGTGATAAGGGAATCAGAGACAGTTTCCCCACATCTAAGGCGAACTTAATCAACTGCCAGGGACACACGGGTGCCGTAGTGTGGAAGCTTCCTGCCTAGAAGCGGAAGAGATTGCTGGATTATTATTTGATTCTGTTGATAGGGGGAGAAAATTAGGTAGCATTGAGAACAAGGTCCTTTTGCCTGTGAACCATTGTGAAAGGATGCAAGGAAGCCGTCGCCCCCTTTGACCCTCAACTAACCTTTTCCTTTTGACATATGTTTTGAAGTGCTGGCCATGTTGATTTCCATGGCTGTTTGGGTACAAGTTTCCTAGAAACTTGCTGCCCCTAAGTCTTTAATTACATTTTGAACTTTGAATATTAACATTAAGGATGCCTGTATGGCTCTTGGAAGATACCCGGCTGGTACTGCCTAGGAAACTTCCTCCAAGGGGTAAGTGGCCCCTCACTCAGCAACAGAACCATGAGGCCTTGCAACACAGATACTAAGTCCTGTAAGCTCCTTCAGCCTGTATAACTGAGGTTGAAATTGTAGCCTCAGCTCTTCTTGTGGTGCAGTACTAGAGAAGTACGGATTTCTTGGGCATTTTACAGGTTATTTTAATATGAATCAGACTATTGTATTCTGAGATTTCTGTCTTTCAAGGGCATGAGGGTGAGAGATGAAAGTATAAATGTATTTCCAAGGTGAGAGGGGACTGATACAGCAAAAAAGGAAGTGAAGTGAAAGAGGTCATTTATGGGAAAGATGTTTTCACTGTGGAATAACCAGAAATGTGCTGTTAATTATAAACACAAATAGTAGGGCTGTGTAGGGAGAGAAGAGCATTTGTTGCAGACATTAAATTCTGGCGCTGTCTCTTTGGGACTTCTTTGCTACCAATGCTTCCTTTCTGAAACCTTTGCTTCCTTTTTAGTTTTGTTTGGGAAAAAGTAAGGTCATCTAAATGGAATGGAAATCAAGTCTCACTAATATCCAGGGCAGATGCTGGCAGCCTTCCAGAAATGCTTTTCCAAAACACTGATCTCAAGTTTTCGTTGTTGAGGGGGAAGGGAAAGGGGATTTGGGAACAAGGGAGAGCCCCCTGGGGATTTTCGCTGGCTCAGACACCTCACCACAAAGCTTTAGAGGCTAAGCGGCTGGGGAGCCCCGGAGCCCAGGGAGATCTTGGAGGACTTCCTGAAAGTGGTCGTGTGGAAAGGGCCAGGCCAAGGCAGGGAAAAAGCAAGACAGCAAAGGTGCTTTCTGTGTGTGCTGTTCACATGCTTGTTCCCAATTTCTGAGCCTCATTAAGATCACCTCCTGTGAATTGCTGCCTAGATACTGACTATCTAATGAACTCATTGTTAGCGTAATCGTGCTCATTAAAGACGATGACAAATTCCGTGTTTAAGAACATGCATATTCTTTCTCTCTTCTCTGACTTTCCAGTGGGCAGCGATTCGTTTCACCTTTTATTTTTGGAGCTCTCTCAGACTGGCTCCCATGTCTTTTGGATGTGGTCTGATCTTTTCCTCTTGGGGCTTTTTCTCTCCTTGCTCTAGTGCCACAGCGTATTTCAGGCTCGCCGTTTCCTCTGACCAGCCATGTGTGCTAAGCTGCGTATCCACGCAGTTCTGTTGCGTTTTCACTTCTTAGTCTGTCCTTTGCATCCCGCCCCTTCTGTTTCTCCTTATGTGTCTTGTATAATAGCTCTGATTCTAATCCAGCACCACAGTTCCATGTGAGCTTTCCATCTTGCTTATTTTACAACACCGCGTGGTGAGAAATTTAGCTTCCATTGTTTATAATTTATTTGTTCAGTCAAGTATATGAGAAAAACAGCTTCAAAATTTCCAGTCTGTATCTAGCAGTTTGGCTTTTAATATAAAAGACAAGCAACATTTCTATTCTATTATCATCTTCAGAATTATTCTCTGCCAAATGTTGAATATCAATCTATTGTGGAGAATACTAATAACGACATCAGTAAATACAGCTCATATTTTATCATATAGGGAAATATCTGGACTGCACAAAGACCTAATTATCATGCTTTTTGCAGCAAAGAATGGAACTAAGAAATGAGCAAACGGAATGGGTTGAAATATCCCTACATAGAAAGAGGGAATGCTTATTATGTGGCACAGAGATTTGGGCTCCAGGGCAGGTAGTCCCGTCCACTACCATCACACTGGAGAGGCTGGACCACACGTATACTCATGACTGTGCTGATCTCCTTGTGATTAATTGTTCACTACCATCTATTTGTTTTATGCATTGACACATTTTTATATATTTTGCCAAAATAAAGAAAATCTGAAGGTAGTTAATTCACAGAAAGCTTTTTTTGTCTTTTCATGGAAAGTCCATTTCTTCTTTTAAAGAGAACAGCCTTTTATATTTTAACAAGAAACAAAAGGTAAGCAATCCGCAAGTAGTCCTACCCTCAACCCCTCAATCCCAGTCTACACTCCCGTTGGTGGACTGACATGAGCTTTCCTAGGCGTGAGACAAAAAGAGAACTGAGCTCCTTATAAGTTAGTGTGGCTTTTGATTTTTTTTTTTTTTTCTTGGCAGAACTGGGGATTGAACTCAGGCCTTTGCGCTTGCCAGGGAAGCACTTATTCGACTGAGCCATCTCCTCGGCCCCTAGTGTGGCTTTTGAATACCAAACAAGGTGGCATAAATATTGTCCTTTTAAAAGTGGTTCAAAGATATGAGTTTTGATATTTTACTTGATTACACAGTAGATTAGTTCACAAAGTAGAAAGTAGTCCTGGAAAATAAGACCTTTAATGACCATTTAATCTAAATATATTTTACATGAAAATAACGATGAAAGCATGATAAAACATGCTTCTGTATCTCAGTAGTAGGCACAGGTAGAATGCTTCCTGGTGCAGTGTTGAGTAAACAGGAATAACAAGGAGGTAGTTTAAAAAGGTTGAATAGGCTCCATAAATGTAATTCATTAGGTCATAAACGAAATGTTAAAATGACATTGTTAAAATTTCATTGTCTGTGATTATGAGTTAAAATAAACAATAAGAGTGTTAACAGATTCCTTCAAAATAATTTTCTCTTTCCTGCAGAGGGCTGAACCCAGAGCTCTGAGCATGCAAGGGTGTGCTCTAGGGCTTGCCCTGAGCTGCCCTCCCATTCTCCAAAGTCTTTTAACTAAAGATTTGATCTTGTTCATGTTTATTTAAAATATGCATGTGTATTTTCAGTAGATAAAGCAACAGTTTTCAAGATTGCGTCTTAGTAATAAACTCTAACAACCCATACTCTTATGCTCCCTTCCAGTCTTCCTTTCTCTTTCTGCTCTTGTTTCCTTTGCTGTCATTTTTTCACACTCCTTTTGCCTTTCCTTCTCTTCTTCAGAGTCACTGCAGGGGTAAGGGAAAATCTTATCACTTAATAATGTATGTTCAATCTATAACCTCTGCACATCTTTATATTGCACATCTCTATTACTTCCTTATTTCTTTTCTTCCTTTCTTAATTCCTTCCCTCCTTCCCTCCCTCCCTCCCTCCCTCCCTCCCTCCCTCCCTCCCTCCCTCCTTTCTTTCTTTCTTTCTTTCTTTCTTTCTTTCTTTCTTTCTTTCTTTCTTTCTTTCTTTCTTTCTTTCTTTCTTCTTTCTTTCTTTTCAGTGCTAGGATTGAACACAGGAATGTTGCACTGGGCTATATCCTAGCCTTTATTTTGTATTTTGAGACAGGCTTTTCTAAGTCACTACTTTGCTCAAAATGATCTTCAACTTTCTACACTCCCACCTGAGCCTCCTGGATGGCTGGAATTCCATATGGCTGGCCTTCCAGCTGTGTACCACCATGCCTGCCAGAGTGCCCTTTATTTACTTGCGTTAATGTACACACACACACACACACACACACACACACACACACACACACACACACTAGCAATCATAATAAACTCCTTTTTTCTCTGCTCTTACTAAGTCAGTAAAAATGTCATGCAGCCAGACTACTTCATTCTGTGTCTTGTTAGTTATGATGCGTTGCAGTTCCCTGAGCCTTTCTCTAATTTTCAAGTTACATTTTCTTTGAAATTTGCTGCTACTGTTTGATAAGAAAGATCTGTGAAGGCTCCATTTTTGTTTACCTCCCAGGTGGAATTTGTCAGTCTCTCCTGATTGCTTACTGGAACTGGGATCACACCCTTAGTACTTCATGCACGTAGTTGAAGGTATACAAGCTCAGAGAGCAATTTGTGTATACACTCAATACTTCATAGAAATATTTTTATCTCTGTGAAAGTTCCTAGGCATAATACATGGGAGTATATCAGTGGTAACAATGTAATTTTAAAAAATAAAATGTTGGGTTATCTCTGTACAAAAAATGATTACAAATAATTAATGGCAGTTAGAAATAGAATACTTGATTTCAAGGTAAATTAGCCACGTTAGTGTTGGGTCTTCTATTACAATTTACTTAGGAAAATTTGGCAATAGTTCATCTCTCCTTATTCCCTTCCCTGGCTATAGAGATTTATAGGAAAAATATAAAGGAACTTTTGTTCTTATTTATGGAAAATATTTTTTTCATTGAATTAAGGGCCATATACATAGTCTGGAAACCAACAGACTTTGAAGCTGTTACTTAGATTTAAGTTTATGTAACTTTTAATTGGTAGCATGTGCTTAGTGGATGCTATATAAGTAATGCATATACAGCACACTTATGGGTAAAGATACGAAATTGATACAAATTCTCCTTATCTAGTTATATCCTCTATATTTGTAGTTTATAAAATTTACCAAACCCTTTAAAGAATGCACTGCTTTGAGAAGTAAAAACCTTCTAAAAAAAGTGTGCATGCATCTTTTTTTTCTATATCACCTATATGCACTTTCAAACAGAAGGAAAGAAGAACAAGAATAAAGAAGAGAAAAAAAAGAGAGAAATACATGCATGAGTGTATTTGTCAGGTAGCATGTCTTTTCATGTTTTCAGTGTGGGACAAGAATGTTGGAACATATAAATAAATAGCTCTATATCTTTGGGTATCATTTTCTTTTTTATTCATTTGTGAATTTCTTTCTTTATTTTTTAACTAATACATTGTATATTGTTATCTTCTTAGTAGTTATCCATAATACAAGAAGCAGATGGGATATCCTGTCCAAACACCCTTAGCACAAATCTTCTCATTGAGTTAAGCAAAAGTAGCTGTATATCTATCCTAACTACTCTGTATATACAAATACAAAATGGTCCATCCTTTGTAGCCTCTTTTTTTTGTTTGGTCCTTTGAGAGATGGGTATTCCATTGGCATCCAAATACTATAGGTATATGAGTTCAGCAAAACAATCCAATACAGTCCAGCAGTCCACAATAGTAGTGGGTTATCCACAGAAGTTGCTTTCTATGTATTATATCCACATCAACTTGTCATTGAAATTTTATTTTTGTTGATTTAGGCATATTAATTTTATAAATGACTATTTTGTTACCAAAAATAACAATCATTAAAAAATCAAATAGTTAATTACCATTATAAAAATACACAAGTCATATAAGCTTTAAATTTTAGGAATACATTGCATTGAGACTATAAATACTAGGGGTTTTTTCATTACTAATGAATTTTAAAAAACTATAATGCTCTTGTTATGTAAAACAAAGATGATATGAATTAAAATATTTATTTGCTTTTATCAAGTCAAATTCTTATTTTGAGAACATACAGTTCATCATATCCGGTTTTGGAATCAGGGCAATGTTTTTCTCCCAAAGTGATTTTGGATGTATTGCTTCTCTTTCAATTTCTTAGAGTTAGTTTTAGCATTAGTGGCATTAGTTTTCTAAATTTCTTGTACAATTTAGCCATGAATCTATCAGGGCATGTGCTTTTCTTTATTGGTAAATCTTTAATTACAATTTCAATTTAATTAGCTGACATTGGATTATTTAGATTTTTTAAATATCTTCTTAGTGTAGTTTGGACTATTAGATTATATCTGGAATTTATCTACTTGTCCTGTGTTTTCCATCTTAATATGTTCTTAATGTAGATAATGATGATTTTTTGAATTTCTGTATGTGATTTTCCCCTTTTCATTCTTTACTGCTTGAATTTGTGTTTTTTCTTCTTTTTGAGAAGGTTGGTTAATTGTTTATCAATTTAATTAATTCTTTCAAATAACTAACTTTTTGATTTATTGATTCTCTGTATTAACTTTTGGTCTCAACTTTATTAATTTGTGCTTTTATTTTAATAATCTTCATGAACTTCTAGTCCTTCTTTTTTAATAGAAATTTGAGGTTCAATATTAGGTTGTTTATTTGAACTTCTGTTTTCCTGATGTGAGAATTTATTGTTATAATTTTCCCTTTAAGACTGCTTTTGTTGCATCCCATAAATTTCAGTGTGGTTGGATTATTATCTTCATTTAAGTATATATACTGTGTTTAATTTCCTCTGTGACCCATTGGGTATTCAGAAGTATGTTGTTTAATTTGTATATGTGACTAGTTTTTGTGATTCCTTTTGTTGTTGATTTCCAGCATCATTGCACTATGGTCAAATAGTGTGAACGGAATGATTTCAGTTCCTTTCCATTTACTCAACATGTTTTGTTGGCTAGTATGTGGTACATTTTGGAGAAGTTCCATGTACAACTTCGAAGAATGTGTATTCTGATGTTCTAGGGTGGAACACTCTATAGATATCTACCAGATCTATTTGTTTGTAGACTTGATTTAGTTCTGATAGTTCTTTGTTAATTTTTTTTTTTGTCTAGTTGACCCTTCTATTTTTGAGTAGGCTATTTTGACCTGCCCACTACAATTGTGTTAGTGTCTATTGGTTATCCATATCTGTTAATATTCGTTTATGTTGTTGGATATGCCTGTGTTTGGTGCACATATATTTATGGTTATTATCTCTTCTTGGGGTTTTCCCTTAACAAGTATGTAGTGACCTTTGTTGTCTCTTTTGATTTGTTCTTGCTTAAAGTTTACAAATTGTACAATCAGAATTTATGTGCTGTGTGTTTCACATTAAACAAGAAATAAGATACTTCCATGACAAACAACAACTGAAGAAATTCATAACCACCCACCAACCCTACAGAATGCTCTGAAGGATATAATATAAAGAGATATGTAAGACTGCACACATATGAACATCAATAGTATGAAATCATCAAGGACAAGCAATTAAACAGAAGACATGGAACCAACATCAGGAAAACAACATGAAAAAGATAAGCCAACATACAGCAGTTGCAAACATCAATATAAATGGTCTTAACGCACCAGTCAAAAGAAATACACTGGGATACAGCAAACTGGGTTGAAGAGTGTTTATTTTTTAGGGCTTGAAATACTTTGTTCCTGGCTTTCCTTGACTTGAGGGTTTGTGTTGAGAAGTTTCTTGAGATTCTGGCTGTCTTTCCTTTATAAATGAATTATTTCTTTTCTCTAGCTGTGTTTACTATTCTGTGCCTGTGTAGAAATCTTAATGATTATATGCCATGGTGTAGATTTATTTTGTTTATGGCCATTTAGAGTGTGATACGTTTCATTTATTTGTGTGCAAATCCTTTGTCCATGTTTGGGAAGTTTTTGCCATTACTTCTGTGAAGACGTTCTTAATGGCATTGGCTTCCAACTTTCTTACTGATTCCAGTGAATCTTATGTTCTTCTTGGCTTCATCTTGTGACTGTTGGATTGACTTTTGTTGTCCCTTGTTATTTTAAGATATCTTTCTTTTCCTGGTCACTAGTCACCATCCTGTCTTTTAGGTCTGATATTCTATCTTTGCCTTCACTCAATTAGTTTCATATGTATCTAGTTGAGTTTTTAAGTTCCTCAATTTCTGGTTGAATCTATTTCATTGATTCCATTTCTTGTTTATGTGGGACATTCATGGTTTCAATGATTTTCCTAAACTTTGCTTTTATATCTGCTGTAATTTCTTTCAATTTGATTGTCATTTATTTTTGTACTTTAGATATTTTTTCTATGACTCTTCCATCTGTTATTTTACTTCTAGTGTTATTATTTCAGAAGTTGCAGTGGTTGGTTCCTCTATCTCTTTGTGCTCTGTATTTGTCCTGGGTGGACTAGGCATTTGGGGTTGCATTGTGCTTTGTCTTCTTGTCAGTTTATATGTTTTGTTTATTTCTCCATCTTGATCCTTGTAGATTTCTTATATTAGAAAGATTTATCCCACATGGCAAGGATTTTCTAGGTAATATATTTTCCTTAAGAATGTATTTAAGGTATAGCTTTCTATTTGTTTTCTGTCTATCCCAAAAGCCTACCTTTGCAACATGTTAAGAATGTGTAGTTGCTGTTTTTATGACTCAAGGTCCATTTCTTTGTTATTGGATTATAGTGATGGTTATGACCCATTAAAATCTCAGCATTGTTATACAGAAGAGGACAAAAATCATTATAACAGGTATGACATCTTGGTTAAAGTGATACAGTCAGTAATAAAGATAGACTCAAGCAGAATATGGCTACTGACAAACTGTAATACTGGTAGCGTGATGTCTTTAAACCATAGGAACAAGTCCTAAATTTTTTTTTTTTTTTGGTGGAACCAGGGATTGAACTCAGGCTCTTGTGCTTGCCAAGGAAGCACTTATTCCACTGAGCCATCTCCCCTGCCCCAAGTCCTATAATTATTAGTGTGATTTTACCTTGTTGCATGGAAGGCTTAAGAAAGGTAAAAGTTATGATGGAGAGGTAGTTGGGGTTAAATATCATAGAAGCAAATTTGGTAGGTATAGGTTGATCATCCAAGTTTTGGGTAATTGTAGGATATAAGAGGGAGGAATTGGGAGAGAAAGCCTTTGAGTATTGAATGAGAAATGGGAAAATACAGTGTTTACCCACATGAAAATGTCATAAAATCAAGCAAGATAGTTGATGAGAGAGAAGAGGATGAGTGGAATTATACAAAGAGAAAGTTTATTAATCTAAATCATGAATGAGAGGGAGAAGAAGGCAGAAAGAGGAGAAAAAGAATGAAAGAGGAGGAAAAACAGGAAACACAAGTAATATCATACCTAGAAAAAAAAAAGCAAATATATAGCAAGAAAAACAAAACAGAGCTAGACAGAAGAGAGGAATCTAAGAAGGGGAAAATACAAACAAATAGTAACAACAACAAAAATAAAAAAAATAGCAAAGCATATCACACTAACGCAGAAGACAACTGAGGGGAAATCTTGTCAGACAGAGGAAAAATGAAAGTAGCGAGGGGCCAAGGAGATGGCTCAGTAGAATAAGCACTTCTATGGCAAGTGCCTGAGTTCAATCCCCAGTTCTGAAAAAAAAAATAGCTAGATTCCTCTAATGTCTACAGTTCTTTGATGAGTCCCAAAATGATCCCAGAAAGTGTGCTTTAGCCAAGATTCAGCCATAAAAAAAGAAAAAATAGAGAGATAAAAAAGGAAGCAAAGAAAAAAAAAAAAGAAAAAAAAGAAAAGAAGGTGGTACTACTTGCCCATTTTTATTTCACTTGACTTGTCCCCAAGCACAAAGCTGGTTCATCTAACTTGCTATCTGCTGGCTCCTATTGCTATTGAAGCTTCAGACTTTCTACCACCAGTCCCACATTCCATCCTGAGCACTCTAGCCAGGGTCCTAGTGTGGAGCTGGCTTTCCCACTGGTCTTCGGTTCCTGATTCCTATCAGTTGAGGAGCAGGAACCCTCCTCCACCCTGTCCTGCCAGTAGCCCCAGCTCCAGGTCAGTGGTACAAATAGGAGCCAAATGGCTTCTCTTCCTACCAATTGCCACTCCCTAAACCTGAAATTTTGACAGATCTTTTTATCTTACTAGTAGTTCCAAGTTGTATTTGCTTGTTAAAAAGATTGCTTAAATCTCTGGAGTCATACAGATAAATTAAAAAGTTAGGTTTTGAAATACATATAATCAAAACCAAAATATTTATTTTTGTGCCCGTGGAAGCATAAATGATTGATTGATATATAAACACGTCTGTTTCAATAAATTAACTTGAAGCTTCCAACCTTGAGAGTAGTATAAAGAAAAGTTTTGTGGAAAAACACGTACGAGAAAATATATGGAATATTTAGTTTTTGCCTGAAACAGTTTTATTGGTACAATTTTTTTTCTGTTTTAAACAGATATGAAATAATAGTTATAAGAAAAATCTCATATTTGCTTATTATGATTTTTATTGTAAAACTTGAGAAGGCAGTTTTTTGTTAGCTACATATTGATGACTACATTTCTTTTAGGCGTCTCCAAAGAAAAACTCTTCTTACAAAAGTCTGGGCAAATAAGATCTTCTGACAATAACTTAGCTATTAATTGGTTAAAACTATTAATTAGTTTTTGGCGCTGAATGCAGTAATCTTTTAAATAGGAATGTGAGGCTTTCCCACTGGTGAAGGTACATTAGATTATAAGAAAATAATCCACAAACCATGTTCTCTGATTTTTATTGAAAAGGATATACCTATATCCGGTGTTCTTAGCCTAATTTCTCAGTTTAATTGTTGCCTGTGATTTCCTTATTTTTTTTCTGAATCATTCATGTGTATAAATACAAGCACCCATTTTATTGCAGGGGCAAAAGGAAAAGAGGAAACTTGGATCTTTGTTTTAATGTTTTATTATTTGTGATGAGAAAAGAGCACTGAAAAAAAAAAGAATGAAACTTTGCATTCACTAACAGTAAAGAATAGAACCTTAACTGAACAAGAATAAGCTATATAATGTACCCTTAGCCTTAAGGTTAAGGCCATAATGAATACATTGGCACATATAAATTTTTAACTGGATGAATAATACATGTGTATCATCCTAACAGTGGATCACAGTAGTTCTTACCCAAGAACCTATTCTCACTCTTACAATTTCCATTAAATGTTAATCCTATATTACCTGTCTAGCTACTTTAATGCTCTTCTTTCTTCCTCTTTGTCTTCCTCCTCTTTGTCTTCCTCCTCTTCCTCTTCCTCCTCCTCCTTCTCCTTCTCCTTCTCCTTCTCCTCCTTCTCCTTCTTCTTCTTATAAAATATATTTGGTTGTTATAGGCTCTCACTAAGCAGCTTAGTCTCATAGACTCACAGCAATCCTGTTTTTAGCTTCCCGAGTGCGGGATTATAGGCATGTGCCCCTGTATCCGTACTCTGTGGCCAGCTCAGCCTGCCCTGGGGCAGGACTGGTGTGTTACATGGTACTGGGGATTGAACTGTGGCCCCTTTGCCTGCTTAAGCTTGTCTTAGTAGGCACTTTAGTTCATTGAGCTCTCCTTTTGGCCGCTCTTTATTTTTTAGGGAAAGGGAATAAATAGCAATGCTTTAGATAAAATTGTTGGAGTGTAGAATATAGAAATCAAAAGTGAAAAAGTGCACTGAAAACAGGAGAGTGGGATCAAGAGAGGAGAGAAGAGAAAGACAGAGAGACAGAGAGAGAGAGAAAGATATAGAGAGACCATGAATCTAAATGATAGTTAGATATTTTCTTCTAATGTGCAGAGATAAAGTGAGGGGGCCTTATATCAGGGTTGCAAAAAAAAAAGTATGTAGTTCTTAATTTACTGATTAGAGACATCTGCTATAATAATGTCTGTAAGTATAATATCATGTGTGCACCTCATATGACACCAAAACATTACAAAAATAGTTTGCAATGTATTAATTTATCAAGTCTGTCCTATTAATTTGTCTTGAAACAGTCTCATTGCTATTTTTCTCCAATAAAATAAAAAAGTATGTACAGTAAGTTGTACACATTTGTTTCATTTACTCTATCATTGTTTCCTTTCTTTAAGATTCCTTGAACATAGGTAATTGTAACAATGGGCAGGTGGGGGGTAGCAAAGATTGTTTCAAAGCACAAAATTCATTAAGAAAGTTACCCATAAATAGATAAGTCAATATTTGAAATATTAAAAGAAAATTTGCTAAAGATGTAAGAGACATTGAGATACATTCTCATTTGGTCAGTCATCATTTCCACATGACTATTTTGCTCCTTTCAGATGTCTCAGCTTCATCTCTGTGCTTTGCTTCAGTTGCTGTGATTGGCACACTGACAATATTTTGCTCAAGACTTTTCACTATGCAACAGCCTTATAAAGCCATCAAAGGTATTCTGTTCCAAAAATATCTTCAAATGTAAATTCTATGTACAAAATATAATTTGTTTAATGGAGCTCAGTAGACTGTTTTCCTCTAATAGTAAGCTATGCGAACATTTATGTAATTAGGTGTGTCTGAACTTCCAGCCCTCTTGATGGCTGAAGCAGAAGAATCACAAGTTTGAGCCTGCTCTGGACAACTTAGTGATTTAACAAAACTCTGTCTCAAAGTAAAAAGTAGTTGTGCATACAGCTTAGTATGAAGGCCCTGTGTTCAACATTCAGTATCACAAAAATTGAAATCTCACGATCATTCACAAAGGCTTTTTAACTTCAGTTTGCAGCCTGGTTTGTCACTGCAAACATAAAAAGCTATTGCCTCCCCCCAATAAGTCATAGATCTAATTTCACGATGTCATTTCACACCACCACCAGGAGAAGCTGTGCTGTTATGTTCTCCTGACTCCTGTATGATGGACAATTTGCCCTTATATTTCCCTCCTCCCTCAAATATCCTTCCTCTGCTTCCCAGGATCATGGCTGTGGCCAGTGAGCTGCACAGGAAGAGGACCTCCTTACACACGCAGGGAAATAGATGATTTCAGTTCCTATCTGGCCAATTTCTTTGGGCAGAGGGTTTCTATTAAGGTAACAGGGTAGAAAAGAAGAAGTAGGACTGCTTTGTCTCACAAGTGCCAGATTTTATTTTGTAATAGAGATTTAAATTTTCTTTGTATTTTAAAGGCAACTACTTGTCACTATCTGTATTATGTGAAACAGAAAAACATGTAGATTGTATCTGACTGTATGGATGGATACCCTACTGCTTGCTCATACCAGAATTCAATATGCTATTAAACTTCTGAGAAATAGACATACTGTATCTACTCGTAACTCTGGAACATAACAGAGAAATAGATTATATATGATCATTCTCAGATTGTTTTAAAGAAGGCAACATTATATAGTTTCAAACATTTTATCCTCTCCTGATGTATTTTGTGATTCTTGTATGCGAATGATGCTCTGTTTTATGTCTCTAAATTTCACCCAATTGTATTCTCAATTTAGGTTTGGATACAGTCTGTATGCATTTAATATCACATCTCTAGATCTGGTCAAGGTTTCCACTTAAACCTAAAGAAAATAGTGGAAAGGAAAGACCTAGAATTAAATATCTGAGGAAGACTTAGACTTGGTCTGGCTATGTTTGCATTTCTTCCAAATTTTGGCTCAGTTTGAAACTTTATTGGCAGTCTCATTCAGAATTGTGGCTTTATCCACTTTTTTTTTTCTCTTGGCTAATATGATTTGTTAAAACATTCTCTGTTTATTTCTTCTCCCTTAACATTTTTCCACACAGCAAGCATAATGAATTTTTGTTTATGATCAGCCATGCTGCCTGAGTTATGGCATGGGATCTGGGTTTGGTTTCTTTGCAAAGGTATTTTATTGCTCTTTTAGGGGATTTATGCAGCTCCTGGTATTCTATCTCAGGCTGGAGTTTCTCTGAAGTTGAATTCTTATGAGGAATTATTCCTAAGGAAATCTAGGCAGTATTTGGTAATATGTGATCAGTGCAATTTATTAAAATTAGATTTGCTAGATTTCTTGATGTAAACGCTATCGTATTTCCTATTAAACTATTTTTATGTCTGAATTATGTACAATTTTTAAAATAATGTGAACCTTTTAACTTAAGGTTCTAAAAGCCCCTTTAAGTGCCACATGCACTGGTACTTGTTGATGATGATCAACTACAGAAAACCCATATTAAGGTATACATTCCCCAAAGAGCCAGAGATCGGATTTCTTGGTACAAAGAATACCAATGTGGGCTACATTTTGAAATGAAAGTAGCTTAAGAATGACTCTGCCTCTTTGAGATGCCTCACTGTCAACTCAAATTGCATAAAATAAACTTGTAAAGAAACCAAGCTACGATTTCCAGGTTAATGTAAAAACGTGCCACTGTGCCATTTAAACTGATTTGACTTCTTAGTGCTTTTACGAAAGAAGAGTATCCATTAATTCATGTATTCATTCCTTTTTGAAACACATGCTCTTTTAAGCAAAAGAAGCTGAGAATATAACTGTTTCATCAATTATCATAGTATCCATCTTGAGATATGAAAAAAGAAAAACAATGAGGAATCCTTTACATTGAATTCTTTTTAGTTTATTTATTTTTAATAGATATCCAAATTCTTGCTTTCTCATGAAATAAAGATCCAAGACTTTTGAAGCTAGGCTGACATCATTTGTAATACCAGGCAATTCTCTAAAAATATTGCTAAATTGATGCTGGATTTCAGTTTCCTCATCTGAAAAATAAAATTCAGAGTGCACAGTTGAAAGATGTTTTTTCGTTGTTGTATTTTAGGGAAGGATCTACAGGGTGCTCAAGATCTCACTACTAGACTGGACTCATAGTGATCTGCCTGTTTACAGCTTCCCAAGACCTGGTATTACAGGCACGTGCCACCATGCCTCGTCTCAATTGCCTGTCTCAGCACGCCCTGGGGGGGCCCTCATGACAGGCCTGGGGATGGAACCCCCCACCTCTGGGCCCGCTTGCAGGCACTTAAATCCACTGAACTATTTGGCCAGACCTAAATTTTTCAGCATAGTTAGTGAAATAATCAGTGCAAATGACTTGTATTATGTCTGACTAATATTATGTGTTTAAGAAGTTATAGTATTACTTCTATTGTTATGCATGCATTGTTGTGTGTATCAGAAAACATATTTTAAAACAGAGGTATGAATATCTATGACATGTTTCTGTCCAAAGACTGGGAAATAAAATGTGGCGGGAAAAACAAAAATAGTATTTTTTAAAGGCAACACAAATGTGTGTGCTAGAATTGATACTTTTACTAATTGTGGAAACAACCACTCTGCAGTCAAGTGCTGTACCATTGAGGTATACCCGCTCACCAACCACTCAGAATCAGAAAACCCGAAGAGCATTTCCGGAGAGAAACAAGAATGACTAAAATGTTAAAGAGTAAGACTCACTGTGAGTAGAATGGAAATAATGTTACTTTATTTGGTTCTACAGTCATTGTTTAGTTCCTATATTATAATTATTAAGAATCTGAGATCACGCTGCCCAAATGTGCCCTGATTGCTTGTTTTGTTAGCTTAAATAAATTACTTCCATATTTTGTTTTATTCTATTGCTAAATCAAAACAGGTCCAATAACATCAGGTTAGTTAATATTTATGGTTTTATACACTGAGATATGTGAAGTATTTAAAGTAGTGCTTACAGTAATTAAGCAGTTAATATATTTAGTTAATAAAATGTATTATGTTATAGTACAAAAGGCCAAAGATTTAAATGCTCATTTTATTTATAGGTACAGAAATCAGAGCACGGTTATGAAAAATTTTCATATAAATGATGCTGGTTCCTTCTAATAGAAATCTGATTTTCTTTGCCTTTTACAGTGCTGATAAAAATAAAACAAAAAGTTAATATTTCTATATAATTATATTTTTATTATCACTATGTGCATAACTTTTATAAATAAGCAAACAAATTATCAAAATTTTATGCCCAAGTGTTTGAGAATATTCTTCTTTGCCTTAAAAAATTTCATTTGATTCCAACTGCTTTTCTCTATGCTGTCTGCTAAAAGTTTGATAGAAGCCGGATGATGGCATTGTTTCCATACTTCCTAAAAATAAAGACTCTAAAAGTTGAAAATTTGCTTTGTTATTTAATTGCTAGAAAAATTCAATATCAGAAAAACAAAATCAATTATTCATAAAATGTGACCTAAATAAACAGGATAATATAGTTGTTTTATCTACTTCGTACACAGGCAGACATGTATGTGTTAAACTATTTAAAGTTACCAAAATAATGCTCAAATTTAGTGATGTAAAATAACAGATTCAATACTGTTTGACATAGACGCTCAAGAAACTAGGTTGGTAGAGCATCTCTCACAGATGCTACCACCTGCCTTGCCATGGATGGACGCAGCTCTGAAGATTCACAACCAGAACTATATGAATCCTACCAAACACAGGAAATGTAATACTTCCCTGGGTCTGTTGAGAGAGGAAGCTCAGTGGTCTTAGGCTTGCCACATTATGTTCCACTGTATGAATATTGTGAAAAGTGTAGAATTTAAACTCAGGGAGTGATTTCTTATAATACATAGCACATGTACTGTTATTAGAAAAGTTCTCCAATCTTAGGAAAACAGCATTTTGTAGTGGCTCCTCCTTAGTACCCCTTAGGTGCTAAGGCTGTGTGCTAAATTTCAGAGTAATGAGGTCTTTTCTGCTGGGGGGACAGTGGTAGCTGATCCCAGTAGAGTTCCTGATAAGGATAGGACAGGAGGGGAACATGCGTCACTTTCCTCAAAGACTATTCTCGCTTTTGCTGTTTTAGTTGGAGCCCTATCAAAATAGTGGCTTAACAAACCTGGGCTGGTGAGTTCAACAATCTGGCTCTGAAATAACCTCTGATAAACTCATTTAGTTGCCAGGCTGAAGTCCCTGAAACATTCTCTGGATGGTCAGTGTCCTTTTAATTTGGAGACAGATTTTTTTTTTTTTTTTTTTACATTTCTCTGGGAAATTTCCTGAAAAAATTCTTCGCACCATCTATAAGTCTTCTTCATTTCAACAATACAGAATGCAGTGCTATGCTGAACCTGAAGAAGAATAAGGTGGGCTCATGTGTTAGGGGAACTCATAACCTAATGAGAGAAGCACACACACAGCCACAGGCTTCCAACGCAGTACGCGACACATGGCGTTGGGGATTTGGCGAGAGTGTGGCTGCATACAAAGGAGAAAGGAAAGAGCTAGGCCTAGAAAAAGTAGAAGACTTCTGACCAAGATGGCATTGAGGCTGAGGTTGCTGCCTGGCTAATAAAAATTGAGGGTATGATAAGAATTTTTGATATATTGTAATTAATAGCTTGGTTGTCTGGTTCTGTTTTGCTCAGACGTAGTATATACAAGATTATTTATTGTACATGCCATATGTGATGGTGGTTGAATCACAGAAAGCAGATAAGAAATAAGTCTGAAAAAGTTTCATGCCCCATCATGAGACATTTTCAGATGCTGCAGCCAAGCAGTTTTAATGTTATTTTGTGGGCAGAAAAAGGGAATTAACTACGTTTTTAAAGAGGAGCATGAAATGTTCTGTGTTTTGAAAAGATCCTTTTGAACCAGAGGATGGGCTGTAGGAATGTCAAACTCATTAGAAACGGTGATTTATGAAAGGAGAAGTAAATAGCTGTGCTTTTACATTTATTCTTCTTAGTAATGGCTTTTCAATATAGAGTTGATATTTGATATTAAACCTAGCTGGGATCTTGAATTTAAACTGCTTTGCACTTGTTTGAGCAAAAGGTTACACATAAGTATTCCTCAGATTTAGGTTTAGGTTTGGTTGACTTCAGTTTTCCATATGCATACTGTAATTCTTCATTTCTGTTTGATGTCAGACCCATTTTGCCACTGTTATATTCTGCAGTTTAGCTCTTGAAATATGCAAGTACAAGATGATGAATGAGCCCCATGCAAAAAGTGGTGTAAACACCTCCTTAAGAGCTGCAGCTGCACTTGTATCCATGTTTGAAATGAATTTGCAGGAAAATCACTGAAATGAGGAAAACATGAAAAAACCGAAACAGTTTATGTTTATAAAGGAAACACTTTATTCACAAAAAGATGGGGGCTATTTAAGAAATATTGAGGTCAGAGTTTTTATATTTTGCACATTTTATATACCGTGCCATTTATAAAATGTATAGTCCAATAATATCATATTATTAACTTATTGAGAATATTCAATGTATGAAGCATGCAATATGTTTTTAAGACATTCAAATGTTTCTCTATACAATATGGTCAGTGGCTAAGTATAAAAATCATTGCAGTGGTCACAATGAAAGATATACCACATCTTCATCATAAAGACATCAGCTGAAGGGTTCATTGCATTTGACCAATAAAACAACACTAACCAGAGTCACTATGGCAGAACCTGCCTGTTGTCCTAGCACTCAGGCACGGAGGCAGAAGGTCACAAGTTAGAGCCCAGCCCGGACTACACTTGGAGACTGTCTCAGAATAAAAAAAAATAACAGGCATGGTAATATTTCTCATTGGGAAGACCCTGAGTTCAAACTTTATTACCATAAACAAACAAATCAGCCACTGCTAAAATAATAGTGTATGACTTCTAAACTGTCACTTTTTTCTTTTCTTTTTTTTTTAGTACAGGGTCTACAGGGTTGCACTACACAAACCAGATTCGTAGTGCTCCTCCTGTTTTCAGCCTCCCAAGAGTTAGTGTTGGAGGTGTGCACCACCACTCCCAGTCTCAATTGCTGTTCCAGCATGCCCTGGGGGTAGGGCTGGCAAGGCATGTCAGGAAGCCCAGTCACTGTGCCCACTTAGGTCAGCTGAGCTATCTGGTCAGCCCTAAATTGTCACTTTTGTTGAGGCTATAATTTACTATTTATGAATTCCAACTTCCATCTTTCTTGTCTTATTCTATAGACAAACACAGAATGGAGTAGTGCCTCAGATTGGAAGCTTGATTGAAATAGATATTACTAATGACTTATATGTGAATTAAGGGTGTAGCATCTAGCCCTCAAAGCAGAGCATGCAGAGAAAGTGATGCAAATCCCATTCAGAGAACTGGCGTAACTGAACAACAAATGGAATTTTATTTGTTTGTTTATTGGTACTGGGAATTGAACTCAGGACTTTGAGCTTACTAGGCAGTTGCTTATGCTATTAAGCTATATTCCCGGCCCAAAGGGAAATTTAATATCAGTACAATTTCACTGTTGATGGCCTGTTACCTCTTCTCAAAGACATCTCTTCTGCCTGGCTTTATGTAGAATACAACCTTATTAAAACAACTGCTTAGGTAGATTTGGTCCCTGGTGTGCTATGCTGGCCCTGCCCCTGGGGCACACTGGGACAGTGACTGAGATGGAGAGTAGTGGTGTGCACCTCTAATCCCAGCTCTTGAGAGGCTGAACACAGGTGGATCACTACGAGTCTGATCTACATAGTGAGACTCTATAGTCCCTGTATAACCTGTACTAAAATGCACACAAAAAAAGAAAGAAAAAGAAAAGAAAAAAGAAAACAACCTTGCTTGGCTAGAAGAGTGGAATAAAATATTCCAGAGAGAGGTAACACATTTCAGTAAGAATCAGATGATGCATCAATGAAATGGACCAAGTTGCGCTACAAGAAAAATTTGGGATATCAAAAAGGAGTAACAATTCGGTGGAGGTGGAGCACGATAAGTCAGATGCAATCAATCTAAAGTGAATGACAAAGCTTCATATTAAATTGTCTTCATATTAATATCATTAGTGCATTAATATCAAATACATATGCTCAAAGATAATTTGCTCTTTCCTGTTTCTAGTTTCTATGCCAGACTCTCACTACCTGCTGTCTCATTCAGATACTACTAAGTCTTAAAATATGTTCGATTTGATTTGCATTTTAACATGGTAAACGTTTTCTTTCCCATTTAGCCTTATGATTTTGAGTTGTGTTGCTACTCTATTCTTACATTCCTGACTTACTCTTCTCTGTCTCTCTGTCTCTGTCTCTGTCTCTGTCTCTCTCTCTCTCTGTCTCTCTGTCTCACTGTTTCTCTCTCTCTCTCTCTCTCTCTCTCTCTCTCTCTCTCTCTCTCTCTTCCCCTCTGTGGTACCAGGGATCAAACTCAGGACTTTGTGCTTACCAGGCAAGCACTTATTCCAATGACCTATCTCCCCAACCCCATGCTTGTCTCTTTTTGACTGCTGTTACAGGTGTTAGTCCCCTTGTTATCTCTTAATGTTTATCAAATTCCTGGGATGCTTAACTCACAGTAAGTGATTGCATCAGGTTTCATAGTTTTAACTACTCATTACTTTCATGTATATTCTTGAAGAAGGAGTTTCATATCTACTATAGTTTATACTGCTGCTGTGACAGTCACAAAGTTAATGGCTTACAAATGACAATTCATTCTATGACAGTGCTACAGAGAAGAAATTCTGGTTTATTTTGTAGATGATCACAGAAGATTCATTTTCTTGTTTTCCCCACTTCAATTTCCTAAGCCTACACTTCTTGTTCGGTGGCTCCTTCTTCTGTCTTCAAAACCAGCAGCAATAAAGGAAATAGCAATAACAAACACAATGTGACTTTTACCTCCATCCTTACGATTTATCTCTCTGACCCACCTATTGCCTTTAATAGGGATCCTTATGATTACCCTTCCTCTATCTTCCATCTAATATAATATAATCTCAAAATCCTTAATCACACCCGCAAAGTCTCTTTCACTCTATAAGGTAACTTATGAAAGTCCCACTTACCCTGTTACTTCCAGAGGTTGGAATTTGGGCCTCTTTGGTGGGAGGGGCCTTTGTCATCCTACCACAGTATTCAAGTTTCTTATGATTGTCATGAACAAGAAGTTTCATAGGCATCTCAAGATCAACTTGTCAAGAACTGAATTCGCCATCTTACCCTGTATCATAGGTCCAATCCTGTGTGTGTGTGTGTGTGTGTGTGTGTGTGTGTGTGTGTGTGTGTTTCTTCCATATCTTAGTTAACAGAAAAGCATTCACTGTTTACTCAGGTCAGAAATCTTGGAATCATCTATGGATTTTATTTTCTTTTTTAACATGTACTAAATTGTGACTTCCCATTTTTTACTTTTAATTGGAATCTCACTGACAATGTCTTAAGTGAACAAGTGTTTTTTGGTTGATATTAGTCTTTCATTATCAAATGCATCCTGCATGCTCTCATCTAAATAACCAGTATACCAACAAATTTCTCAATATCTGGAACAAAAACTGAGTGTGTTTTCCAACCTGCTTTTCAGGTGGCCATGGCCATCTACATCCATTCTGAGCAAATCAGTCAGGGCAAGTTCCTGTAGGACTGGTGTATGATATTCTCCAAGAGGGTTAGTCAGGTTCTTCTGCTTACACCAGCCTGGTGCTAAAAGGCTCAAAGACCACAGAAGGCATACAGGGATGATGCTACAGAGAGAGGACAAAAGGATCATGGTTCTTGCATCACTGTTCCAAGAGCCTCCTCAAAATCAGGACCACTCATGTTGACATCATGAGCATGAGGCAATTTCACTTTATTTAACAAAAATTAGTATTAGTACATGCTTACAATCCATAATGAGCATCCTCATTGTTGGGTATTGGTAGGTAATACTGCAGCTTGAACATTTTCATTTCTCCTTTTTTTCATTCTTATCTCATTTCTCCATGCCCAGATCCCTTTTGAGTTCTATTAGATTTCAGAAAATATATGTTTTATAGTTTTAAGGTAGCAATATGATTTTAATATGAATATTACAGAGAATCAAAATTCTGTGGTTTTGTTCTTGCAGGGAAGTGTCAGGAGGGAAGCAACACCTTTGTCTGGAAGGAAGTGACACCTTTGTCATTCAGACACAATCTCCTCCAGAAAAATGTCAATGAGACCCATATTTTCGGTGAAAGCTTCTTTCCTCAGAATGTAGCCTCAGCCAGGGCACTTGCCTACCATGTGTTAGGCCCTGGATTCAATCCCTAGTAGCAAAACATAGATGGCTAATCGTATCAGAATGCTCAATATTAAATTGAAATTATGTTCATCTACTTCATTACCAAGCTCTGAAATCAAAATTTAGAAGATCGGGGACAGGGAGATAGCTCAGTAGAATAAGTGTCTGCCTGGCAAGCACAGACTACTGAGTTAAACCTCTGGTACCACAAAGAAACAGAATAAAAGTTTAAAAAAGATATTTCAGAGTATAAAGCAAGAAATTTGTATCTGCATCCCTGAAACATCACCATGCTGGCTAAAACACATTTAGTACATACAATTTTTGCTACAAGATTGCAATAAATGCTTGCTGGATGGAGCTCAACACAATTTCCTCACCTATAAAAATAGTGAAACACTCAGGGCACATAGGGTTACTGGCATGATTAAGTGAGGCATTATATGCAAAGCACCTGGCAGAAAGCGGGTGCTTACTGTCATGTCGCATTCCGTCAGTGAGGCTTCTCCAACTCCTTTGATTAACGGTTTCTTCTTTTATCTTAATGGTCTCTATTCAAGATTAAACTCTGGCTGCTTGTTTCCTGTAGAGATTTTTATGGATAGGCCAGTGTTCTTGCCCCATTTAAACAGAAACTTCTGGGCACAGCTATTCTTATCCTTCTTTGTAACCTCATTGCTGTTGGAGAGAGGAGGTGTTCAATATTCTCTTCCAAATTTGGCTGAGTACGCTCTACATGTGTTCTATTATGTTACATTAAAAACAGCTTCAAAGCCAGGTCTCCATGACAGCAAACAAATCTTTGGCCAAAAAATAAGCCTGAGCATAAAACCTGCTGTCAACTTGGCTTTTCTACAAACCTACGCAGGTGTGTCTCTGTTCAGGGAGTAGAATATTATGGAATATCACTGCCAATTTAACGTGGAAGATGAGGTGAGGATTGTGTGTAGAAAGATATTCTAGAGAAATGAGTTTACTAGCTGTCCTTAAGGAGAATTCATACACACACTGATTCTAGAACCATATGAAGTTTTGCCAGAGCCTGACACAGTATCACCCTAATGTACTCTAAACACCTCTGGGAATACATAGTCTGTTAACCTCCCTTTCTATGACAGTAATATTCTGCATTCATCAATTTAATGTACATATGGTGCCAGAGTTGCAAAATGAAGGAAATTCTGGGATGGAGCTTAGTGTAAGGAGTGGTGGAAAGAACTGGTACTCCATGCTGTGAAGGCTATCCAGGAGCATGGTCAGAGAGAAGAGAATATGGACTCTGGAAACAGGCTGAGTCATGTGTAGGGTTCTCCTTGCTGTGTACTGCACATTTAGATAGCTCTGTTTAATCATCCAGAAGAATTTATGAAGCACCAAGGATGTATCATATGATCAGGAAGGATCAGACAGCAATGCAGAGGAAATATCCTTTTGTTACAGAGCTTACATTCTAATGAGAAGACAGACCACAGGAGAGAACGACAAAAATGCAGAGTGTTTTACAATAAAAAGAGGAAAGAATGGAATGGAAGCAATGAGGAATATTGAAGAAGAATGGGTACTTGACTAGTTTTTAAATTTTCTCAAGGGTCACAGAATTTATAAGATTGAAAGATGATCAAGAATGTACAAGTTTCTTTGGTCATTTCCAAGACTTCAGTTTTATCTTGAATAATTTAGAAAACAATGCAAATGCTTTGGGACAAGTTATTGCCTTTTCTGACTTATAGTTTCACAGTGTTTATCAAAGTACTAAGGGTAGACAAGTGGAGAGAGGCAGAGGTAGGAGAACATTTAGCTAAATTAAAAAAACAAAACAGCTAAAGAGTTTACAATAGGGCTTCAGCTAGGTGGTGGTAGTTGTGATTGCCATGGAAGTCAGATTTCAGAATATGTTTTAGGAAAAAGAGATGATAGGCTTGTGGACAGATTTCTTATAGGAAATGAGAGAATGCAGTGCAGGATAACCACGTGATGTGGGGCCTGTTTAAGTAATAGGGTGGAATCACTATTCAGGGACATCAGAAAGTCTGTGGAGCAAATTTTGTTGGATTCACATGGAAGCTAGCTTGGTTTTCTGAGTTGAAAAAGCTTATTGTACATCAAGATGATAAGATATGTGAATGTAAAGTTCAGAGAAGAAAGTTGAAGTCAGAGATGTAAATAATCAAATCAGTTCAGTATGATCAGTGGTGAGAACTAACTCATTGATTCATCACTAGCACTGAATAAGTTATATATGCAAAATACTTAGGACATAGTCTGGTACATAGCAATTTCTCAATGAGTATCAGATGTGGTTGTTTTATTTTAAGCAAATCATGTTGTTGAATGAAGACTCAATTTCATTTGACACAAACACGCTTCTCACACATGTTCTTCCCCAGAGCATATTTTGCTGAACTAGTCTCACATAATAAAGAAAAATAATTGAGTAGCATTGGCATTGGAAGTGAGCACTGATGTGATTTGTTCTGACCTTTTCCCAATAGGATTTAGTGTCTGTTTGTTGTCCCTTTCCTATGCTTTCATGTGGTGCTGTCACATATCTTTTATTTCATTTACCTCCATAAGCTATTGTTTGTGAGCATGTTTTACCCAAGAGACTATAAAAACAATCAGAATAGAGATATGTCTTATTTATGTTTGAAGTCTCAGAGTATAGTAAGCACCAGGAACCTAAAAATTACTCAGATAGTGGGTGAATAGATGGCATGGATGTGTGAATAAAATTATGTGCTAAATGTTGGGCTAGGGCTCTTTGATAGATTTATTTATTTACTCCCTATAGGAGCCTGGCTAGATTGGCATTAATACTCCCACTGTAAAAACATACATACATATAAATATGTATGTAAGAACATGTGTTCTTACATACATATTTATATAAAGAAGGAATTTGTTGTACAAAGATAACTGTAGTTATATTAGTCTTGAATTATTCTACGGCATCAGTCTAAAGGATATATTCCTTGTTTTTTCCAAAAACTCTTTGATAAAAGTTGCTTTTTTCAATATTTATGAAAGATTATCATTTATTTTTCACAGGAAATACCCAAAGTAAAATATTAATTATAAAAGTAAACCTATGCTTTTATTAGATAAGCCTCTTTAGTAGCTTTTCAACATATTGAGTAAAGTAAGATAAGTTGTTACAATTTTAACATTGTGATAATTCTTTCAAATATATAAATATATGTAATATTATATTATTTTCCATATTGACACATCAACAGCAAAGATGAAAAGAAACAGAATGTTTATTCCTGAACTCTCAAAACTTTAATGTACATTTCTTACCCTGCCTACACAATGTAAGCATCACAGTCAAGAAAGTGATATCAATAAATTATTACTCTTTAATTTTTAGGCCTATTCCAATTTCATGGCTTCATAATGTCTGCAACACCCAAAAATCCAGTTCAAAATCATTTCTTACACTGAGTTGTGATATCATGTTGGTCTTTTGTTATATGGAACTACTGTTGAAGTTACACCTTGATTTTCACAACGATGGTGCCTCTGAATAGTATAGGGCATTCATTTAGTTGAACTTCTCCAAGTTGGGCTTGTTCAGTGTCTTCCAGTTGCAGTATTTATGTATGCATCACCCACATGTGCAATGAAAAGGTCTTCTCATTTCATTCTGTTAGGTTACATGGAATTTCAGTTAGTTCTATGCAAATGAAACTCACTTTGATCACCTGATTAAGGCCGACCACTCCACTAAAAAGTTAATGAATGCTTACCATCAGTATTTTCTATGTGCTCTATAGATATCTCATTTCTTAACAAATGTCAATTCAGTACTTACCAGGTTGATCTCCGGATTTCTTATTTTTTTCAATGGGTTATAATCTGCTTTTAACAATTATGTTGATGCTTAGATAGGCACAGATTTGTTATTTGGGTTCTTTTGTATTTAGGTTTCTCTTTCCTCTTAAAATATCTTCATTGTTAGGGCTGGTGCAATAGCTCTGCAGACTAAGTGCCTGCTTTGGCAAATGCAGGAACTGGGACTTGACTCTTGGTCCCACATGATGTACAGGCCCGGCCCCTAGGACACACTGAGCCTGGGCATGGTGGCGCACACCTGCAATCCCAGCTCAGAGGAGACTGGAAACAAGAGGATCAATAGGAGTCCAAGCTGCGTTATGAGACCCTGTACCAAATACATAAATGAAACAAACAAACAAAGAACAAACATATCTTTATCATTCACAGAGAACTCCCATTCACTTGTAGGTAAAAGTGCTGAGACTGGATCCATTTTGTATATCTATGTCCCAGTCTAAAAAACCAAAAGGAAGAAAAGTGAACCAGTAAATGATATTAAAGATCCAAATGTGTTTGCTATTTTCCAATTTTTAAAAAAATCCATATAAAAGGATATTTCCTTTATCCTTATCCTGTACTTCTGATTGCATTTATTCCATCTTTTGCATCTATTAGGAGTGCGTGCTTTTGATAGAACCAAGGCTGTCACAGGCTAGATACAGAACCAGTCTCAGCAGAGTGTAACTCATAGGTTTTAGTTTGCAGGATTTCTCCAAACATCATGACATAAAAGCAAAAAATTTTAGAGCTGAAAAATGCCCTAGAGTTTAGGGCAAAAGACTCAAACTCTTTTCCACTGATGATATTACTGCATGGATTCTTGTCCACTTCCCAATTTCTTGGCGCTATCACAGAAAGTTTTCCTTATTTTCACAATTGTACTTTTCCATGCTATCTAATTTAGGACTCTCTCTCTCTCTCTCTCATTTGGGACAAGTCTACAGGATCTCACTATGCAGATCAGACTCATAGTGATCCTCCCATTTTCAGCGTCTCAAGCGCTGTGATAACAGGTGTGTGCCACCATGCCCAGTCTTAATTCAGATCTTTGAGATCTAGTCAAAAATATCTATTTTTCCAACTTTCATCTATTGGTATGAGTTCTTCATGATGGTGCAAGACAAGAATGATATATTGTACCCCATTTTCTACATAACAACTATTCAGCTGCTGGAGAAAGCTTGGGAGCTGTCTCCCTGACTTTCATTCAGCATTCTGTGCAATTTCCTCATTCTTCATGGCACATATTTTCTTCATCTGCATTTACTTTTAAAAGCAAATTAATCTACTAAAAATTAAAAAAATACTTGTAAGGTGACAAACTTATAATTTGAATTTAACCATATAAAATATTATTTTAAAAATTTGAGATAACTCACAAAATCTATATAGATTATTTTAATGAATATTAACCTCAGATAGAATCAGGACTTATCTTGCTACAAATTCAGAACCCTCCAACACAACACCTGTTATTCACTGGACAGTCTGCTAATATCTGTATACAAAGACATTGCAAAATAGCTATGCTTTATTAAAGCACCACACTTTATTTCCAGCATAGAAACTTTATCAGTTTTAGGTATGGATGTATTTATTTCTAAGTATGACAATGAATTTAAAAAATCCTTCCTGAAAGAAATATTATTTTAAGCCAATTTAAGATTTTACAGAAAGAAAGAAAACTGAGAGCACTCCAGACCACTAGAAGGACTTTAATTAAATTCCAGACCACTGAGACCTCGGCTGAGAAGTGCTTACTGCTGATCCCTAATTTTAAGCCTTGGGATTTTAGCCAAAAAGAAAAAAAAAAGTCATGCAATTCCATTGCCAGAGAGGTCCAGAAAAGACCCAATCTATAGTGAGAAAGAAATTGTGCAACCATGCCAGAATGTCATAGACTAATTATTCCTCTGTGTATGTATCTCATGAGTATCTACAATATTTTAGAAAGAAAATGCCATTAGGAAAATGATACCAGTTAATGATTTTCTCTGAACCAAAAAGAGCCTCAAGTCAGCATGAGAAACTAAATGTACTCACAGTAAGCACTGATTGGATAAATTACTTTGAAAACTATGACTAAGAGCTAGTTGAACGCATCGTTCAGCACAATGCAATCAACACAGGGCCAGTCACATCATTTTTACTAATTTTCAATAGTAAGTTGTATCCACAATATGTAGTTTATAGATTTTAAATTGTCTTATCTTCTGCGTTTGGAAATACAGAGAGAGAAATGGGAAGATAATACAATAATGACACTTCTAGTGAAGATGAGTAAAAGACAAAAACAAATATAAGAATGAGAAAACATGCCAGCAGCATCACTGCTATAAACAGCTCGTATTCACGTCACCATTCTGCAAAAGAAAAAAAAAAAAAAGGGAAAGAGGAGCTGTACTAGGTCACCGGTAAAGCATCTCTGAATGATGCATGTGGAGTCAATTACTTGGTTCATGTTTTTATGGAAAAATGCAGACCAAAGTCATTGTATACAAACAGTTAAAACTTTATCTTTTAAATATGCACCTTTGTGGAACTCAGGTCCTTGTGCCTGCCAGGTGGGCACTTATGACACTGAGTTGTCTCCCCAGTTTTTTTTTTTTTCTGTTTTCCATGATGCATTTAACTGAAACTAAAGTGAACCATCTCATCATTATAACCAATACCCACACAAGAATAAAAAATTAGAGAGTATCTATTTGTACTGAAAAATGGAAAAATTTAGAAGGAATGAACAAATACTTGGATACACATTATCTATGAAAACTTAATGAAGAGGGTGTTAAAAGCCTAAGGAGATCAATGGCAAGTAATTAGGTTGTCTTCTGGATAAGAAGACTCCCTAACAGAAAAGCCTGGGTCTCAGTTGCTTTGCTGCTAAATTCTACCAAGCTTAGTAGTATTGAAAGTTTTAGGTGGATGTTCCATGTTATGTCTAATATTCAGATGTTTGATATTCAGACAGATAGTGAAGTTAGGCTCAACTGCCTATATTGTAGGATAATAAAAATAAGCTCTCCTGGAGGGTTAACAACCTAAATTTGAAGACCAAAAATTAGAGAAAAAGGACTGCAACATTTTGGTTCTAGCCTTTCAAGGTCAGTGAGGACTCAGGACATAAGAGAACCCGTACTGTAACATCATGTAACTCACTGTGTTCCAAATTTTCTGATCAACGAGATTATGGGGCCACAGAAAAAAGTGATCAATGATGTAAAGTGTGCATAAGGAGAGTCACACAGAGAGAGAGCATTCTCTCAGGCTTTCACAGAGAGCAAATTAGTCAAGCAATGCCCATGACTTCTCCATGTGGCTGACACTGACAAAGGATCTAAAAAGTGCTGTACAGGGTTTCAGGGTAAATCCTGAAGGAATTTGACTGACCTTGTTAGGTACAAGTTACATTTCTTGTTATATAGGTCTTGCTTTATCTTGCTCTTAACCAGCTAGTAGAAAAGTATAAAAACAAAGTATAAAAAGTAAAGCCATATTAATATGCTGAGCTGTAAAAGGCTCAAGACAACAACCTTGGTCATTGCCAGTCTTACAGAATACCAATTACTATTATGGACTCCTGAACTATATTGGAATATTTTGCTGCATTCATGCACCCACAATATTTAAATGACAATGGAATACCCTTTGCTGACAAAACTAAGGAGAAAAAGGGGATACAAATGAAGGACCATTTTGTATCAGTATACTTAAAAATAGGATAAATATACAGCTATGTTCTTTTAATTCAGTGAATAGAAAGATTTGCTCTACTAGTGTTGGTGGACAGGATATCCTGTCTGCATCTTGTGCTATGAATAACCACTAAGAAGACAACAATATGTAATATATTAATTATTGAAACTGTCCTACTAACTGGCTTTGAAAATATCTCATTGCTACTTGTTTCTCAATAAACTTATTTTAAAAAGTTTTAGGTGGAAAAATTAAGTAAGAGAAATAAATAAAAGGTATACACATAGGAAAGGAGGAAATAAAATGTTCTTTTTCTGCAGGTGAGATGATTTTATACATGAAACACCTGAAGCCTTGATGCAAAGACTATTAAAACAAAACAAATTCAACAAAGTAGAAGGATATAAAACCAACATACAAAACTAGTGCCTTACCAATACAGCAATAAAAGGCCAGCAAGATAGCTCAGCAGACTAAGTACTTGCTTTGACAAGTGCAGAAACCGGGGTTTGATGCTGGATCTCACCTGCCACACCGGCCTGCCCCTCGGGTACTTTGAGCCAGTGACCGAGTCTGGGTCTGGTGGCGCCTGCCTGTAATACTGGTGCTGGGGAGGCTGAAAATGGGAGGATCACTTCGAGTTCGAGCTGCACTTTGAGACCTTGTACCAAATACATCAATTGAAAAAAAAAATGCATCACTAAAAAATTTGCTAAGAATAGTTAAGGAAATCCTATTCATAATAGCCACGCACACACACTCCAGGATCAATCTTATGTAAGAAAGTGAAAGATCACAATAATTTTTTTTTTTAAATTGAAGAAAGTAATTGAAGAACACACTAGAAATTTATTTATTTATTATCTTAGTAAGGGTCTATAGGGTCTACAGGGTCTCACTACATGGATGGGACTCATAGTGATCCACTTGTGTTCAGCCTCCCGAAGAGCTAAGATTACAGTCGAGTGCCACCGCGCCCAGTCTCAATCACTGATTCAGTGGGCCCTGGGGGCAGGGCTGGCACAGCATGATAGGGATCGAACCGGGCCTGCTTCTCTGCCTAAGCACTCAGCAGTCCGCTGAGCTATTTGACCGGCCCTCACACTAGAAATTTAAAAGATCTCCTATGTTATGATTTAGAATGTAGACGATCCTCTAATGCTTCATGTGATCATAGCTAGAATCCTTGGAAACTGATTTATAAGGCCCTTGTCGTTTGCTCTTAGGAAGCTGGGTTTGCTTGGGCCGCTGTGGAGTTGGGTCACTGTGGCTGTGACCTGGACGGTTATGTCTCTTTCCCTCGCTCCTTCTTCACCCTCTGCTTCGTGTCAGATGATGGGAAGCTTTTCGTCTTCTCCGCCCCTCTGCTATGCCTTCCTGCTTCTACCTCGGATACAGCTGACCTTGAACTAAAGTGTGAGTCCAAATCACTTTCTTTTCTCTTAAATTATGGGTATCTGATATTTTGTTCCAGAAATGAAGAAGGTAACTAAGACTTCAGGGACCAGCAGAATTAATATTGACAAAATATCCATAATATTCAGAGTGATCCATAGCTTTGATGAAACTCCCCCAAATACTGGTGACCTTCTTCACAAAAAGAGAAAAAGTATTAAGGTTCATATACAGTTATAAAGACCCCAAATTGATCTTCAGCAGCAAAAGTAAAACTAGAGTCACAATGTACCTGATTTGAAGACATAAGGCAGAGCTGTATTAAGCAAAATGAAGGACTGGTGTACAAGCCAGCCACAGAGACCAGTGGAATATACCAGAGAAAAGTCAGTACACATGTCTGTAGCAAAATGATGTAAGTAAAGATACTAAAAAATTCATTTGTGAGAGGATAGGCTCTTTAATACATGATGCTGGAGAAAATGGAAAATGTGCACACACAAGAGTAAAATTTAACCCCTTTCTCTCACCTCATGCAAAACTAAAGGCAAAATGGGTCTAAGACATTAATATACAGACCTAAAATTATGAAGCTACTAGAAGAAAAAGCAGCAGAAACACCTCACAAAATTGAGGGAGGCAATGATTTTCTGCATATGTTCACAACAGCACAGAAAACAAAAATGAAAATGGGCAAGGAAGATTATATCAAATTAAATATTCTGCACACACAAGCAATAATCATCTGAGTGAAGGGACAATTAACAGAATGGGAGAAAATATTCATCATCTGTTCCACTGACAGACAGAGATAGCTAGAATATATCTATATATCTATATCTTTATATGTGGATAAGTAATCAGATTTAAAAAGTATAATTAATCTGAGTAGACTTTAAAAAATAGAATTATAAATGATCAGTAAATATATAAAAATCCTGGAAGTCATTATCCAGTAGTGAAATGAATATCAGAATTATGAGATTCCGCCTCACCTCAATTAGAACATCATAAAATAAATAAAAACTAAACAGAACAAAAAAATGCTGATAAGGATATGGAGAATGTGAACAGGGATGGCCACTGTGCAGGACAGCGTAGGTTTCTTAAACAACCAGAACAAAGCCATCATGGGACTCAGTTATCCCCTCCATGGTCAGTTACATTGCTTTAATTTGGCAGTGGAAGTCGTATGAACATAGCCTATCACTATGTCCTAACTTCTGTTATAATTAATATTAATACTTGTCTACTAAAGAACAGTGTTCTAAGATTGTGCATATAAATCTAAATCACGATAATAACAGAACTGTCAGTACCAAGACCAAGTACTACAAAAATAGAGAACATAGCCCCGCATGGATCTCACACCTGTAATCCCAGCACTCCAGCAGGAGTGGATTACAAACTCAGGCCCAGCCTGGCCAATTTAGTTACTTCTCATCTCAAAATCAAAATAACACTTTTTTAAAAAAAGTACTGAGGATGCAGCTTAAAGGCCATGATTGAATTCCCAGTGCGAAAGAAAAGAAAACAAAATGAAATGAAAGACAACGTGAATTGTCAATGCTTGCTAGGTTTCTGCAGCTATTCCTGAAGGAGCCGTGCAACTCCTTCAGAGTTCCACAGGGTGCAACTCTGTGGAAGAGGAAGAGGCTCCCATAGCTGGTACCATGGAAGCTGTAACAACCCAAGCAGTCCACTGCATAACAGCCCAAATTGTTGTCTAATTATTTTGAGACAAACTTTAGTAAAGCATTTGATGCAATTTTAAAAATTACAAATGTCAAGAGTTCCATATTTGCAAATTTACGCCTTCCTGAAAATCAACGACTTTGCAATAAAAATGATTTTAAGGACTGGAATAACTGCAACGATATTTTAAGAGGAGAGTTTAAAGAAAATAAAGAGGGGAGTTTAAAATTTTTAAAACAAGGTGAATTGTGAGAGATGAGCAGGTTATTTGAAATAATTATTTTTCTTACTAATGATTAGTCCACTGTGGTTAAATACTTGAATTTAATGCCAAAATTTATCAAATATTAAAAAATTATCCCAAGTGACTATGAGCATATGATATGGTAACTTTTTTCCTAGGTAATTTATACTATAGTGAAGCAATTTTAAAATTTCACGGATTTAAATTTAATGTAATTTCTTTAAATGCCCTGTTCTGCCGAAATATTCCACCATTTGTGCACTGGGCACATTCTCCTTTGTCCCGCTAATGAAGTTAGGAGCTCAGTGACCTCTGACAAAGCTCAGGGTGGGATTAGAGCCTGACAGGACACAGCTGGAAGAAACACTTGACAATTCACACTTCAAGTGATCCCTGAAAATGGCCCAGCAACTGTGGAGGAAGTAGCAGTTTGGCTGCCTTGAGAAAACCATGAAGAAAGGATACTCCACGTAGAGTGTGGGGACACTGCACTTTCTGAATGAAAGCAAATTTATCAAGTTTTTAAGCATCAGTCAATAGGCAACAGTTTTCATGAACAGATTCAATCTGCCGGCCTCTTTTCAAGCAGCTGCCGCTTCAATCCATTAATAGAAGCCTCATTAAGCCAATGGATCATTTATAATTGACTAACTTATTTAGTGGAGTTTTTAAACAGCTCATGTGTAAAAACATTTCAGTGAGGGCTCACAGCATAATAGTTGCAATCAGAAATACAAAATGGACAATTTCTCTAAAATGATGGAAAGAAATCAATAATACAGACTTTTATATGTTGACTTGTATTTTTCTCACATGTTACTTCATTTAAAATGTGTGGTTTTTTCAAATAATAACTTCTCTGCTACAATAGGGAAATATTTTACAAGATAACTTGCAAAGATTATATATTTATCATATCATGTTATATAACATATGTTTATCATAGCACAATAAAATGATTACTATCTATTTAAAATGAAGGTATTTTAATTTTTCTCTTAAATCTCAGAATATTAGATGTTTATTTTTGTTATCTGCTACTATTCTGTTACAGTAGTGACTAAACTCATTCCACAATGACATGCAAACATGAGAATTCAATTTCTTTGGGAAAATTATTATTTTTTATCTAGCTTTGAAGTTTTACTATGCACAGTCTATGTTGACTGCCTTACAACTAGCAGGTACCCAACAAATATGTGTTGGATTAAACTGGAATGATGGAATTGAAACAGAATGCCTAAATTAAATTGTTATTAGAAAAATCATAAACATTGGACATTTTCATAGAAAAGTAGTTTTCCTAAGTCCTTCAACAAATACTGTTGATATCCATTGTTTGACAGCCACTATGCTAGTGGTATAATTTTGAGTTCTTTAAATGTTAAAACTTTTCTACTCTTTGCTAAAATTATAAAGTAACTCCTAAATATACTCATTAAATATGTAATATAGATTAAGAAAAACAGCTGATAAATCCATAGTTATGCATAAATATTAGTCCCAGGGTCTTTGTTGCCTTTTTCTATGTAGAGCCTGGGTGGCTTACTTTTCAAACAAGAAAGATACCATGTTCCTAATACTTCAACTAGTAATAGTTTTTCTGTTTTTGAATCTAGTGTCTAATTTATGTATTTTCTCTGACATTTGTCTTCTCTGAGTTTATCAAAGAACCTTGCTTTATTACTACCCTCCAGAATTCTTTGTAGCAATTCAGGCTAAATGCTCACAACCTGTTTCTTTCTTTCTTTCCTTTTTTTTTTTTTTAATTTGAAGATGGCTAAAATGATAAAAGGAGCCAGAAAAGCTGCTCTAAAATTACTGGTGGGTGAGCTCCTAATTTCCTTTCCAAATTCTGTGCCTAACTTTCGGGTGTTGAACTGATGGATGTAGAAGGAATTTAGATACCAGCAGTAGTGGAACAGAGAGGAGTGGCTGGCTCACAGCTGTGAGCCCCAGGGGCAGGCTGCAGGGTCTCAGCCATGTCCTATGCACATGATTTAGATTACTGATTCAGCACATGCGTATCTCAGGGAACACTATTTGATAGATGATCAAAATCAGTCAGTATCCTTAATATTACTAAGTAGACAATGAAATCTTACTAAATTTAGTTTTCTCATCCTCCACCTTTTTAAAAATGTATTTGTTACAGGGGGTCTGTTAGCAGCTCAGACTCATAGTGATCCTCCTGTTTTCAGCCACCCTAGTGCTGGAATTATAGGTGTGTGCCACCATGCCTGGTCTTGGTGGCTGGCTCAGCATGTCCTGCGGCAGAGTTGTTGTGCCATTCAGTACTAGTGATTGAACCCAGGTCCCTGCACCTGCCTAAGCAGGCACTTAGTTTGCAGAGCTATCTCCATGGCTCCACATCCATCTTCTTACGTGACATTATATTGGAAAATGTTAAAGAGATATCTCCTCTTCATTGATCTGTGTAGCTGTAAACAATAAATCATCCCCTTTGTATCTCCTGCAGCACGAAAGAATTCTGTAATCTTCCAAATAATGGAGTCTTTAGATTAGAGACAATTATTACTCCTCTGTGTATTATAGGGTTTAGTGAAATTCAAATGGAGTAATCCATTAGATACGCTTGTAGAATAGTCAGCTTTTAAACAGGGGACTTAGGAGTTGAGAGATTAATTACAGAAACTCTACCATCTTAAATCTGTCAGCTTTCCATAACCTTATATACTACTGTTTATCCTCAGGTACTTATCTTTGATCCTTAATGCTTCTTCCACTTCCTTATGTGCTCTGTAGTTCGGTTTTAGGAAACATTCATATCATTTGATGAAATTCACAACCTTTCAATACAGCAGAGAGAAGGAATGAACTATATCACCAAATTAGAAACTCAACCAATTTGTTAAAATTTCCAATCCTTTCAAAATTCCCTGGGGGTCATCTAATTTTGACAGGAGGTGGTAAAAGGATTCTACTATTGTTTAAGAACTGATGGGCAGTTGAATCAAAGGACTCATCAAAGAGTGAAAAATATCACATAGAAATGGAAGACTATGGGCTTGGTACAATCCTTGGTAAAAACTACAATGCAGATGGGATCTGGGAAAACAAGAAGAATTGGAGATTTAGAGGATTACATGGAAGTAGTGTGGTTGAATTGAGAGAATAATTTTCACACTTTCTGACCACGTAAAATAATACATTTAGATTACTGAATGTTCTCAACTGTCTAAGAGACATCAAGTTAGTTAAGGACTTACAATAATGAAAAACAGTTATCAGCTCACTAGTGACTTTGAAAGAAAACACAATGGATTTGTTAGGTGGAGTCATGCTTTAGAGAGGTGAAAAATAAACTGAGCTGATAAAGTTTTGGTTATAACTATAAATGGCTTTTACAAGGGGTTTGGTTGGAGAGGGGCTAATTCAACTAAACATACTTTCCATCATATACTTAGAGGTGGTTTCTGTCAGAAGAGTCAACTGGTGAAAAACGATAAATCACATGCAGGCTGAATACTATGAGAAGAACAAGATGAAAAAAGTAATAAAACGGACTTATTGTAGGTCAAAGAAGACCTTTTTCAAGAAAATACAACCACTATGATATGGGAAGGAATGGAAATCAGCCTAGCAAAGATTGATAAGGGAGATCACAAAATGGAAATAATATTACTAGTGGCATAACTGAATCATAAACACTATTGAATAGTGCCTATCATGTGTACACTTAAATTTTTGCTAGGAGTGTAGATTTTATATTAAGTGTTATTACTGAATTTATGATAAAGAATAAATAAAAAATAATATTACTTGTTGAGAAATATGAAGTATACCTAAGGGAAAGAATAGAATATGATCAACAATTTAGAAAGCTGTGGTGGTTCTCTTGCTATGCATCTTTTCTTCTGTCATCATTGTATTCACTGAAATATGCACATACACAGTATATGATCATGCATTCGCCTTTGTGTATATTATTTTTGCCTTACTATGTAAATGACCTTGATTCATGTATCATCACATTTTCATAGTTCTTGAGTTTTATGTAAATGAAACAATGCTGCATATAATTTTCTTCTTTCACTCAAGATGGATTAAAAGAAGATGAGATTGAAGAAAAGATTGTGCATACACTGGTGTGTGCATATGTGTGACAACTGGTTTATGAGTTTTCAGTGTAAGGAATATACAAACATGTTATCAAGGCACATGGGAAAAGCAAGTGGAGAGAAGAATCTTGTACATCAAAGTGAAAGAGCAGCTTCACTTTTGATGGTCCAAGTTCTCACACAAATAGGAGATGGTATGAGTTTAAAATTGTGAGTGAGAAAGAAAATATTGAAAGTGAGTGATAGCAACTGTACAGAGACAATAGGAAAGAGAGACAGTTAAGAATCAGATCCATTACATTGGCTAGTGTTTCTTTGTACTGATTTTTAAAAATAATACTTAGCAATGTAGTGTAACAATAATGGTGTGTGTTTTAGGTTTTTTCCAATCATCAATTTAAATGAATAGGGGAAAATCTGCACTAGGTCCATGAGTGCTACAGCATACTTCAAAGTTATTGTCCTGAGATGATATATTGTCAATTTTCTTGAATATTATAGTAGTTAATTTTTCTTTCTCTTTTCTCTTTTCTCTTTCCTTCCTTTCCTTTCCTTCCTTCTTTCCTTCCCCTTCTTCTTTCTTTCTTTCTTTCTTTCTTTCTTTCTTTCTTTCTTTCTTTCTTTCTTTCTTTCTTTCTTTCTTTCTTTCTTTCTCTCTTTTTGCTATCAGCAACCAAACTCAGAATTTTGTCCTTGCCAGGTAGGATCTTAAGCCCCTGAGTTATCTTCTTGGCTCACCAGTTGATGTTTCTACAGGCTCTGTGATGGTTTCATTGACTTTTTCACTAACAAATTCATATTCCTCCAAAGAATGTGCATCTGGTTAACTATTCTCTTTTTCTAAGTATTGTTTTTATTTTTAAAAAGTTTTATGTTGACTATTACAGGAAAAATGAACAATACAGGACCAAATGTAAAATTCAATCCTGTGAGGTGTGCTCATGGCAACTTCTTAAATTATTTGGAATGAGTGTGACAATAAATCAGGTGCTCAATAAGAAATGTATATGGTGACCTTTCAATTTCTGGGCATAAATACACACATTTTTCAGAAATATTGTGTGCATCTCATATATAATATATATGAAACATTTATGTTTCCTTTGAAAACTAATTTTAATTCATTTAAATGTTAAGGATCTGGGAAAAAATTAATTTTCTTACATTGGAATATGAGTTTCTGGATTCAAATATTTTGCTGTAACAAATGACTTTGAAAGGACCATCTAAAATATTCTAATTGGTAAAAATTAATAAAAGAGGAATAAATGTTTTCAGACTTTCATTGCTGTAGGCTAGACAAGCCTATCTACATTGACTTATTGTTATTTCAGTCTGATTAATTTTCTTTGTACTTAATGACTGTCCTACATAAGTCTACTGTATGTTGTACTTTACAAATATTTAGTCATCTGCTTATTTTTCACTGGGAAACTTTTCATTTACAATACATTGCATATATGTATTGTTTCATTATTAGTTAATGTCTTTTAAGGATAATTCCACTAGAAAATTAATCTTGTCCCCCTCTCCCCAAAGTAAATACTCATGCTTTATTTTTGTTGCTATCTGAGGTCAAAACTCCACATCCAAAAAAAAAAAATAATAGAAAAGACAAAAAACACCACACTCCTCCAGCCACGATGGCTTTAACTTTAAAAAACAGGCAGTTCTATGGTTTTGGGAAATGTGCAATTTATATGGTGTTGCTGGTTTTCCACTATAATGTAACACCTTTCTATCTCATATGAAGTCATCAGAATCATATGTGCATTTATTTATTTTAAAATCTATCATGTGAATAACATATTAAAACTCTACATGATTTTTCCATTGCTGCCAGCACTAAGGTCAAAAACACCTCTAACCCCAGTTGGAAAGATAACACCTTATTTTTTCCTTTTAAATGTAAGAGTTTCCATTCCTTTTACAACTCTGGTCACCTCAGAAAGATTTGTGATGACTGTTTGTAAGGAAGTGTTTTAGCTTCTGGCCCAGACTCTTGGCTCTCATACAGATTTGGTTTCAGTATCTAGCTTGTCCTTTTGCTCTCCACGGGGTGCATCTAACCACAATACTGTGTGAAACAGTTAAGTTTTTACCTTCACTTCCCACCCCATATATAATACTTGCAAATAGAAGTTACGTGGGAAAAGTAGAAGTTATACCCAATACATCTGTCTAAATTTATAATGGGCTTTGGAAAAGATGCTGCTGTAAACGGAACAGCTATAAGCTCACCTCCCAAACTAGCTGCTGATAACCTGCCTCATCTGTCTTGTGTCTGAGAAGTAAGCTCCTCTCAGAGATGGGGCAATCTTTCCAACTCAGAAGTCAACATGAGAAGAAACAGTGACAGTGTATGTGGGAGATGATTTATATGCCTTTGACGGCCTTTACCTTCCTCACAAACTGGGGAAAAACTCCACCAATCTTTGTGCCTTATTTAAGCACAGTAAAGTTTTAGATTTTTCTAGTAGATTGGTAGATATTTACTCTACATGCTGTATTGAGGCTTTTAAAAGAGATATAATGTGGTTAAATACATTTCAAAGTGTATTCTGAGTGATTATTTTATTTAGCCACTAGATACCTGAATTAAATAGATCAAGAATGATTGTCGCACTCTCCTGTTTAAACACAAATAACTATGAAGTTTTTAAAATAAGTTCTTTTTTATTTATATTTTTATTAATTTTATTGAGAAAGAAATAGCAATGAGACTGTTGCAAAACAGGTTAATAATTATGTGTCTTAAAGACACATAATTAGTAATTTGTTTAATGCAATTCTAGATTCCTGACACTTCATCTAGTATTTTATTTTTACTATTTATCTTATATAATGTTAAAACATGAAATATTCATTTCAATTCACATTAGGAATCTTACTCGGACATTTGCTGTTTCGTATCTTTTCTAAATATAATCATGTGTAGATAAATTTGCTTTCACTGTTCTCAGCTACACAAAATGCCCTTTATCTGTGTTAGTATAAATCAATGAACCTCCATTACTATCTGCTGGAAATTCCAAACTTCAAATGAATTGCCCATTAGCTCTGTGTGCGGAGTACTATGAACTACGAATAAACAAGCATCTGTGTATGTGGTGATTGTATTACTAGCTACCTAAATTTCTTAGGTGCTGCTTAAAAAAAGGATTAATAGGACCCAGTCATGATCGCTTATATAGCAGTGACTTTTGGTGATAGCAAAACAACTTGTTGTATCCCTTGGATGGTGTCTATCCAGCCTTCTAACAGCTAGGTGCAACAATTTCAGCACTTTGTGCAGTGAACTTGTCCACATTCAGAGCAAAATGCTCGGAAGTCTACAGTGAGAAGGTGAGCTAAAAATGCAATTTACATGGCAATGAGCCAATATTTATAAATTTTCTTATTTTTATTTGAGAAAGAAAAACTTGAATATATTTCATTCAACATGAGGCTATAAAAGTTATGTGAAGTGCAACTAAAATAAAAGGATAAAGAAAAGTCAGGTAAACTTGTGAACTTGCAAAGAGGGCATAACTGAAGTTTCATTCTTCTTCTTCTTCTTTTTTGCAGTACTGGGGATTGAACTCAGGACCCTGCACTTGCCAGGCAAGGGCTTATTCTATTGAGCTATCTCTCTGGCCCTCTTTCTTTCTTTCTTTCTTTCTTTCTTTCTTTTCTTTCTTTCTTTCTTTCTTTCTTTCTTTCTTTCTTTCTTTCTTTCTTTCTTTCTTTCTTTCTTTCTTTCCTTCCGTCTGTCTGCCTATATATTTGTCTGTCTTTCTTTCTTTTCCCTTCCTTCCTTCCTTCCTTCCTTCCTTCCTTCCTTCCTTCCTTCCTTCCTTCCTTCCTTCCTTCCTTCCTCTTTCTTCTTCCTCTCTCCTGTCTTTCTTTCCTTCCTTGATGAAAGAAATTTTTGAAAATGTAACCTGATATACCATGTTCTCAACTTTATAAAACTATAAACAACATACACCACCTCATTTTTAATCTGCTTTGGTTGCAGTGACTTATTACTTGGATATAGCACACATTCTGTGATATGATTCTCCAAAACATGTATGGCTTACAGCTCCTACCACAGGCAAATCCCACACAAGATCCACACAACCTGAAAGGACCTTGCTCTATGTTCAGCCCGACAAGTCTCTGAGTCACATCTTGATGTTATGGCAGCATGAAATGTTCTGAAGGTGCCTAAGTTACTTCCCTTAACTTCCAAACTACTGTCATTAAGGATTTATAATAAGCAGTTCATTCACTACAAAACAGTACAAAAAAAAAGAATGTGTGCCCATTCATAACATGGGTGCTTTTGTTATAAAACCTCATCAAAATAAAACAATGTTTTATTGTAGTTCTATGGCTTAATTAATATTTAAATGACAGGGATTTTTAGAGGAGGATTCCTGTGGCAGTATTTACAAGTCATAATGATCTCTCTCCTTTTCTTTCTTTCTTTCTTTCTTTCTTTCTTTCTTTCTTTCTTTCTTTCTTTCTTTCTTTCTTTCTTTCTTTCTTTCTTTCTTCACATTACTGGGGATTAAACTCTGGTCCTTGTGCTTACCAGGCAAGTGCTTATACCACTGAGCTATTCCCCCAGCCACAATGATGTGTTTTTGTTCAATAGAAAATCAGAAACAGTCACGTAATCATGGCAGGTGATATTAGCATCCATTTCTCCCATCACTCCTCTGAACCTTTTCTCAGTAGCAGTGCCCCTGTGTGGCCAGGTTCCCAGAATCCTGAACCCATCTTAGCATCAGAGAGAGAGACAATGTTTATGTGTCTTCATGCACCATAAAATTTCACCCCTTGGCTGATAGCATCACTAACAGGGGGCAATAATACCCAAAGAGGTTTATTAAGGGTGCAGAAATAGAATTTCCTGCCTACCCAAATAGAGACATAGAAATGGATATCTCTTCCAGTCTTTGCACAAGGCTTCAGGAAGATGTACTATGTGGAGATCATAGATTTACAGCTGGCAGATGTGAGGTGCAGAGATATTGATTGGGAGTGAAAGGATTATATAGTTTTCTAAGTAGAGCAATAATTTTTAAACTTTAATATGCATCAGAATCACTTGAGGATGTTGACCAGTTTGTAATAGTTCAGTAAGTCTGTATCCTCCCAGTGAAGCTGAGCTATGTGACCACAGTTCACACCATCATAGCACAAGCCTAAGCCATGGTTCAATTTTACAATACTTACGCTTGAAGCCAAATGAACTGGTGTGTTATATACATCAACTCAGCATGGAGCGAGCAGCAGATTTCTATGTCCTTATTCATTATTTAAACTAGTAATTCTAGATTATATAATTCATTCAACTTTTCTCAGATAAAAGAAAATATTGTATCAACACTGATTTCACTTTCCTTTGAAGAAGTCATGGTACTGCTAAAAAGTATTTAGGAAACATACACTTGTGTATCCACAATGAAAATTTATGATGTTTATTTAATTCATTTGGTTAAAAATAAGTTTGTTTTGGGATTACGGTGTGTAGCTCAGTGGTAGAGCATATATTTAATGAAGTGTTGGATTCAATTCCCAGCATAAAAGAAAGAAGATTTGTTTACCAAAATTAATTGTCTTGAAGATTTGCATACAAAAATTTTTTGTTACATTTTTTGAAAATTAATGTAGACTCATATATATCAAAGTAGACACAAAAGAATCAATATAATGAGGAATTAAAAATGTCACTCTACAAACTAGATTTTAAATTCTAGCTTTCTGAAACAGGCCTCTCTCTCTCTCTCTCTCTCTCTCTGTTATGTATTTAGGATAAGGTCTACAGGATCTCATTACTTAGACTGGACTCCTAGTGCTCCTCCTATTTTCAGCCTCCCAAGCACTGGGATAATAGGCATGTGCCATCAGCCCAATCTCAGTCACCATCTCAGCGTGTCTCGGGGGTGGAGCCAGCATAGCACACTGGGGATCGAACCCTGGCCGCTGCACTGTGCCTTAGCAGGCACTTTAGTCTATGAGCTATTAGGCTGGCTCCTAGGTCTTTCACTTTGACATATTACAAATAATATCTGTGTGAAACAGTCCAAACATTATAAGGACTTTGTTGGGAAATTAATATAGAAAATGAGCAAAATTGCATCACTACAAACATTGGCCTGAAAGCTATGGTTGTCACCTTAATAGTAAAAACTGTTTGTTTCATGGTAAATACAAAGATGGCCTCTTAAGATGGTTGTTTATTATGACAAGGAAATGGGTATCCTTTGGTTATGATGTCATCATTGGTTTTGGTCCAATGTCACTTACCTACTACATCAGAATTATGCTTTGAATAGTGAAATCAACTGTTGCAAAAAAAAACAAAACTAGTTTCATTCCACTCCTTTATCATACTTTCCAATCAAAATAATGTTTATATTAAAATCAAAATTTCAATATTTTCTGAGCATGCCAAACTGGCTTGATTAGCAGCCAATCCAAGTTGAATTCGCAGCCAATCCAGATGCAAGGCCAATTGTTGGGTCACAATACAACTTCAAAATTCAGGAAAATATTGTTGATTTTATCCATCTTCTGAGGAATATTCACTTATATATTCACAACAGAGCTCATTTTAGCTCCTCTTTCTGCTAGTGTAATGTTTAAAATGAAATATTCTTTTATAATTCTTTTTTTCTATGAGTGTTTACTCTCTATTGAAATCATAAGAAAAATACTCTTGAAATTTCTGGATATTTGTTTGATCATTAATCAATCTATTTCAACAGAAAACTAGGGTATGATAGAAAAAATAAGGAAATTGAATGATTATCTAGGCTGCAAGTTTATATGTGAGTCATTATTAAGAGTATATTTGGAGCTGGAGAGATGGCTCAGTGGAATAAGCGCTTCCCTGGCAAGCGCAAGGGCCTGAGTGCAATCCCTGGTTCCACCAAAAAAAAAAAAAAAAAAAAAAAAGAGTATATTTATATTTCCTTGCATTTCTAAAATTCTCTAAATTTTAGAAATGTCTCAGATCTCTAACTGTAATCTCACTTTAAGAGCCAAGATTTATATGTAATGATGTTTATTGAAATGTTCTGTCTGGTGACTTCTATGATCTCTGCTATTGTGTTGTATGATTTATTTATCTGTTTATATACATAATTGTAGCATATACTTTGTATATGCTATTAAATATGTTAACTTATTTTTAATAATTTTTATTCATTTTAATGAGAAGATATGTTAACTTTTTAATAAAATTATCATTTATTTAGAACCATAGAATAGTAATTATTTAATTTTTTACATAATTTTAACTCTAAAGAACTTTTCAATAAAAGGCTCAAAAAATAGCCTGTATCGTAATAAATGTTGTTCATTCATGATACCAACACACTGGACTGAATGATGAATGAACTGTAAACAGACAAGCATATGTCATTTCAGTTTAAGACCTGTATTACAGAAAACTGATGCTAAGCTGCAGTCAAATTGAGCAGGTGAAATTTTACAAAATGAATATTACATGTTGGTATATATTTCATAATCTAAACTTGGCCTACTCTTACTTACTCTTACACTTGTTCCTTCTAGAAGACCCAAAACAGAGAAAACCTAAAGGCATTTGGGAAAAAGGAAGCAAGACTGGAGACATAGAAATATTAAAATCAAAGTTGCTGACATTCCAATTCAATACAAAGATAGCAGGTAATCTCACAAGTTGGAAATTTCCAACTTTTTGTATACTTAAACTCTAGCTTTTATTTATTGAAAAAACATTTACTTTTCCATAAGAAAGAAATTACTTTTAAATGTGACTCAATGATAAAGGTATGGAGATGTTAGCATTGGACATTTAGAAAATAGAGGAAGTGTTTTGACATCTTGAGATGAAAGTTTACTTAGTTAGAATCTGTTTTTTTTTTTTTTTTTTTTTTTTTTTTTTTTTTTTTTTTTTTTTTTTTTTTTTTTTTTTTAGTAAAAGAGCAAGTAGACAAATCAATAGAACTTCAAGTTTATAAAGATGTTGTGGTCACTGTGATAGTCTAGCTTACTGTGGCAATTAAAGAAATGTACAATTCTATGATGCTGCTTTAGACTTTAAAGGAAATCAATAAAAAGCAATCTTATTTGAGCTGTGATTTTCAAAATTATCTAAGCAATTCATTATTGAAGCAATTCAGTGATGAGCAGAATATGATCACTGTGATAGCTTTAACAGAACAATTTGTTAAAAGAAAGATGGGTTTTAGTGACATTTTCTTTATATAAAGAAGTATATGTAGTATCAACAAAAAATCTTCAATGCAGTCCTTTGTGTGTCATGCTATTGTATGAGATAATAGAGTAGTGCTGTGTCTGCCTAGTGTTGGCCTGTAGAGAATTGGCTGTTATAATAACATGTACCATGTACTGATTATTCACTAGAGTAATCAGATGCTCTTCCAAACCCTTGATATACATTTCTCATTTTATCATACAATTCTTGGCAGGTAGATACTTCTTTTCTTTGTTTTAAAGATCTGGAAGGCGAAGTTTTGAGCAGTTAAAAACTCTCAGGATCAGTGTGACTATTTGTAACTGGATTTGAATCCAGAGTCTCACTACAAAGTGCATTGATATTTGTTCATTTGGGTTTTTTTGTAGAGAGTTACTTGTCAAGACGTCTTGTCCCAGTTTTGAGGACCTGGCTAGAGGATGGTGAGTTACTCTTCTTAAATAGCTACAAAGCAAAATTTCACACTCTTGCTATCTTCCTTTATAGAACCTCACTCTCTAGACTCCGATGCACCTTCTCTTTTCACAGGTCCAAGTGTGAGACAACTAAGGGTAGATCTCTTGCTCTTGACCACCAGGAATTACTTCAGTTAGTTTATTCAGAGGGATCTGAGGAAACTTAGCCAATATCACATTTTTTTTTTTTTGAAACAGGGTCTCTCACTATGCTGTAAATGGACTCCGTTCACCAATTAAGAGAAATAGACTGGCACAGTGTATTAGGAAACAAAGTCCAACAATATGTTGCGTACAAGAAATATATTTAACTCAAAACTTTATTAATTTATTTTTGGCCTATGAAATTTAATATTTACTTAAACATGACCTTTATTTTCACATGGGAAAATGTGCAACAATTCTAGCTAATAAAAAAGACCAACCAAGTATGTTTGGAAAAGAGAATGCACTGACTTACAACTGACAGTCCTTGTCTCATCCCCATAGTTGTTACTGATTGAAGCTGAGAGACTATTTAACTGTCTTCACTATATATCCTCAGGGTGTAAGTATAGAGGTGGAAGGAATAGATGCTGTTTGGTAGGATTGAAGGTTATTGTAATGATAGAACACAAAGCCATGACACTTGATGGAAGGCAGAAGGCTTTGTAACTTACAAGCAGCCAGGCAGGGCTGACAAGGGCTTTCTCCTTGGACAGGGTAACAATGTGTTGGAACTTGAAGAGCAGTTATGGGTGTCAATCAAGGTGATATTAGCTGGGCGTGGTGGCGCATGCCTATAATCCCAGCACTCGGGAGGCTGAGGCAGGAGTATTGTTGTGAGTTCGAGACCAGCCTGAGCTACAAAGTGTTGACTTATGATTGTCATGTTATTTACCTGCTGTTGTTTACTCCTTTTTGTCCTGTGTTTAATTGTTTGCCCTATTTAGTGAGTTCCTTCTGTTCACATTCATGGAGTTCTAACCATTTTGATCCCTCTCTAGAACATCTTTCAGGAGTCTGTGTAGGGTTGGCTTTGTTATCCTGAAATTCTTTAGGTGTTCTTTCTCATGGAAGTATTTTATATCTCCATCAAACCTGAAAGAGAGTTTGGCAAGGTACAGTAGCCTGGGCTGGAACTTGTTTTCACAGAGGAGTTGAAGTACTCTGCTCCACATTCTTCTTGCCTTCATGATTTGTGAAGAGAAGTTGGCCATAATTCTGATAGGTTTTCCTTTGAATGTGATCTTTTTTTCTCTAGCAGATTTCAGTGTATTATTTTTGTGCTGGATTTCTGGGATCTTGACTATTATGTCTCGGTGTGTTTTAAATTCAGTTGAAGTTATTTGGCATTTTGTATGCTTCAGTTACTGAATGTCAGATTGTTTCTTCATTTTGGGGAAGTTTTCTGCTATTACTTCTGCCCATATTCTTTTTATATCATTTACTCCATCCTTCTCATTGATGTCTATTAGCTTCACATTGTTCATCTTTGCATCGTCTTGCAGGTGATGAATTATATTTTCCTGCATCCCAGTTCTTTTTAAGAGATCTTTTCTTACCTTTTCATTAGCTGCACCAGTGTCTTCAAGATCTGAAAGTCTGTCTTCACTTTCACTCAAATGGTTTTGCAGGCTTGCGGTTAAGATTTTAAGTTTCTCTATATCTCTTTGACTCTACTTCATGAAATCTATTTCTTTCCTGTATTGCTCATTCAAGGAATCCATCATTTTTCTAATCTCCTCTATTTTTTTTAATCAATGTCTTCTTTAGAAGCAGTTATTAATTCTTTTACTGCAGAGTTTTTTTTTAGGTTGGGTGTCCTCCATATGTTTCTGTATTTGATTCTTTACTTCAGATGCTATGAATTCAGAGATCTCTTTTCGTATTTCCAAAATTGATGCTGCTCTGATTTCCTCTATACCTTTCTGCTGTTGTTTCTTTACTTCCAGTGCTATTACTTCATACATTTCAGCTGAGCTAATGTCCTCTGCACTTGTTATAGGTGGGTTTAAGGCCTGAGATTGCATTTTGCTCCTTGTCTTTATCATTTCATGTAGCACTGACCTCTGACCTTTAGTGTAGAGCTTGCGTGTACTTATAACCTTAGTATCTACTGAAATTCAGGTGAAGCTGTATTAAGCTTGAGTTTATCCAGTTATGCCTGGCTGGGGTCTAACTATTTTGTTCATCTCCTTGCTCCCACCCTTGGAACTGAACCTGTTGTGCCCCTCTGGAACAACAATGAACCTGTGGTGCCTCTCTATTGTGCTCCTGGCCAGGGGGCACAGGAGAGCACAGAAGCTCTCCCACACACTAGCTGGGCCTATGCTTGGGATGGATCTGGTGGTCTCGGGAGCATCGCAGATGTCGTCATCTTCTGGCCGGGCTTGTGGGTATGGGTTCTGGAGGTTTGGAGGGATCCCAAGAGCGTGGTAGAGCGTCTCACTCACGGAGCGTGCCTGAGTTTTGGTCTGGAGGGATCCACAGGCTCAGGGAAGCCAGAAGCTCTCACACACACTGGCTGAGTCTGGGCTGGGCTGGATGCAGTGTGCAGGGCGGGCTGTGCTGGCTCTGAAGGGGAGGGGGAAGTCTTCAGAATGTGAGGAAAGGTCTCTCTTGCAGCTGGCCTGTTCTTGATCCTGTAGGTGGTGCAGGACACAGCAGAAGCTCTCCCACACACTCGCGGTCCTGAGAACACAGCAGAAGTTCTCACTCACAGGGCTGGCTGTGCTGGTTCTAGAGGGGGAGGGGAGGTCTGGTGGATGCGGGAAATGGTCTGTCTAGTGCAGCTGGCCTGGTCATGGTCAGGTGGGCATAGGAGAGAGAAGATGCTCTCGCACACGCTTGTGGGGCCTGGAGTGGGTGGATCTCAATTAATACAGTTTAAAAAATGGAATTTAAATGATAGATTTACTGACAGATTGTGAATAATTTAACAAACAGCAAAACTGAAAACATTATATATTTAAATACACAAGTCAGGGTTGAGATATTGTAATGACTTCAAATTATCATTTGAATGAACATCAAGAGAACAATAATCTACTGTATAATGACTCCAAATAGACCCATTGCACTTGAATTTTGTTGAGATTAAAAACATTACAATTATTTCCCCATAACATACCAAATCGGTGGTTGCAAAGTAATCAGTGAGGAATTGCTTCAAAAGTCTAAGACAGGTTTTAGAAAGTTTTATCTGTACAGAATCAGCTAGTATTTCCAGGCTTTGGAGGTCATGGGGTCTCTGTTCTGGCTACTGAAGTCTACTGCATAATAAATCAGTAGCTGTAATTAAGAATTAAATGAGAGTGTCGGTGTTGCAATTAAGCTTCACTGCAGGATGCTGCAGGATGGCTTTGGCCAGGAGTCATACTCTACTGACCCTGGTTTAGCACTTGGAGCCATGATTCTGACTTTCATTTTCATCCATGCTTAACATACTTCTGTGTTTTTAAATGCATTTGGTTGACACAGGGTCTCAATATGCAGCTCTGCCTAGTAGTGATCCTCCTGTTTTTAGCCTTCCCAGTGCTGGGATTACAGTGAGTACCTCCACTCCTGGACTCGGTTGTGGGCTCAGTGAGCCCGGAGGTAGGGCCAGTGTGGCATGAGATTAACAGGTTTTTATATAAGAGAGTCACACAGTTTAGGAAGACCGGGAACAAAGGACCTGAGGAGTGATTCAGCCAAAGGCATCACTCTCTGTAACATTAGGATTATAATGCAAATTATCTTTTTATGACAACTGATACAGGTTATGTAGACATAAAGAACCATTTGGTGGTACTCGCCACTTCATGAAACCATTGATTTTTTAATAAAGTATATGATTTGATGCTCTGTATTTGTTATTTGTTAATTTACCCAAAATAATAGTATTACATGTCTCACATGCAGTAAACCTTCTCCTGGGACTAGAAATGAGTGACTTCTGCTCACATGAATAGTAACCACAGTGGTAATGATACAAACAGGTGTGAGTCACTAAATACTGAGGCAAGGGGCTGGGGAGATGGCTCAGTAGAATAAGTGGTTCTCTGGCAAGCACAAGGGCAAGTGCAAGAGTTCATTGCTCAAATAAATAAATAAATAAATAAATAAATAAATAAATAAATAAATAAATACTGAGCCAAGTCCTGCCAATGTTCTCAAGGCCCCAGCACATTTCTTAGGAGCCTTTTCAGACCCAACAGAGCACAAGTTTGGTCCTTGGGTTTCCCACTCCCCACCACCCTCAGGTTTGCTTTAAATCATATGACACATGCTGGGATTTCAGTACCCTTTCCCTTCTACACTGATACCAAGTACCAAGGGGTCAGGAACTATGGTATGTTCATCTTTACATCCAGAGGGTCCAGCCCAATACTGGCTCTGAATGACTCCTGGGTTACAAACACATGTAAATAAATGGTTAGATTAGATCCCTCACAGCGCCGCGAGCTGTCCTCCGCAAACCCTTACAAACTGAAAGTAAATACTGCTTCCTAGCGAGTCTGAAGTTCAGCTGTACAAAGATTTCATTGCTCAAATGACTTGGCACAAATGATAAGCTTTAAAAATTGTTTACTGGGGCTACCTCTATGAGCTTATACACATTAAGTGTACTATTTAAATTGTTCTATTCTGGTTTGCGCAGTTGAAGAGGAGAGAGAGAGCAGTTTGCAGACAAACCACGATTACAGATTGTTTTCTTCTTCTGATCCCCTCTTTGTTTTTGTTTATTGCAGACCAGAACTGAGATGCCTTTAGAGATGTGTGCAGATAGGCTACCAGGAATGAAATTTCAATTCAGATTTGGCACGGAGCAAGCTGTGCTCCCAAATCTCTTTTACAATGTGCTGACTGTAATTCTTGGACCATAAACCACTGGTAATCACAAGAAATTAGGCCTGGTTAGAAACATATTACTGCGTTGCCAAATCCTTCTGTGGAATTTGACTACTACATACTTTTAACATTAAAGAAAAGTAGATCTTCTGCACTTGAGCCAATTCTGACTTTGGTTTCCAGTTATCTGAGAGGTTAACTTTCAGCCAATAATTTGTTTTATATGATTTGTGTTGCAAGTAGGTATATTTGCAGATTGCTTGGTAAATGAGTATCTTTTCTATTAAAAACACTAAAAGCATGACAAGCAATAATAATAATGATTATTTTCTTTTCTGTATTTTAGGGAAGGACCCACAGGGTGTTCAGGGTCTCATTAGCAGATCAGACTTATACTAATCTGCTTGTTTACAGCCTCTCAAGTTCTGGGATTACAGGTGCACATCACCAGACACAGTCTCAGTTGCCCTCTCAGCACAACCTAGGGGCAGGGCCAGCACAGCAGGCCTGGGATTGAACACTTGACCCCTGAGCCTGCTTACAGGTGCTTTAATCCACTGAGCTATTTGATTAGCCCTGATAATTATTAACTAGAGGCTCCTATGGAAAAATATTGGCCCTTTTGGAGTTGGGGAGAAGGGAAATGGATAGGAATTGTGATATCTTAGCTCACTAGATTTTAGGAAGAGAAACAAATATACCTGGTGGGTTAAGAAAGAAAATTAATAATTTTAAGCAAAAGCAAAAAAAAAAACAAAACAAAAAAACAAACAAAAATCCTGAAGAGCTCAAAGAAACATTTGGAAGAGTCTAGGACATTGGGGGAGAACCTATGGCACCTGTGTTATTGTGTTTTTCTTTTAAAACAAAAACATGTTCACGTGCATTTTTCTTTCAAAGCTAAAACCTCAGTGTTCGTGTTTAATCGTACTGTTGGCACTCTGCAATATATATGTTGGTTTTGGGGTTGCAGTCCGAGCACTCATCTCCAAAGGGCCTTCCATCCCTATCCTCGGACCTTCTACTAATCTTTCTAGGGTTGATTCCTGAAGTTTGGCACCCAGTGCTTTAAATCTGCTAAGGCTTTCTCAGTTACATTCAATCAATCACATATATGTAGCTACTTCATGCTGACATATTTTCATTTCACATTATCTGATTTTTCCTCATTGTTTTTCTCTTGAAAGATGAAGTCGTAGAACATGTTGATGAGAAGGGACATCTTAGAGTATATACTGTCAAGGCAATCAAGTAAGATAAACATACAGTAGTGGATCTGCATTTCCCTATAATTTGCAATTTTCAACACTGGTTTATTAGAGCACATTGGGAATATTTATACCTTAGGAAACATCTTACTAGAATTTGTACAAAAAAATTTGCCCTTCTCTAGGAAAATAGTTCCTGGGAAGGAGAGACTCCATAACTCATTTGATGAATATTTCTTTATTCACCTATTTTTATAGAATCTAGTTAAAGTAATTTTTTAAAAAGTCATAATGCATAGTCATTTTACTTAGTCTGTTATAAAAAATCTATAATTTAACATTTTGGAAAAATTGGTTCTTTGAGAAATTCTTACTTGTGGATTCAGTATAAATTCTTGTTTGTTATCAACCTGAACTCTGACCTTTGACGAGTTAAACCTATTTGGCTGTCTTCATAAGTCATATCTTGTTTTTCATTTCTGTCCAAAGCCTTTCCTCACACATATTTTTTACTAACTGATAAATCTAATCCTCTGAAGTGATTTGTGTTGATGTTCTCTAAATTGATTGCCAATCCAAGATTTTCCATTTTGCTTAACTAGACTAGATTCTTCCCTTTCTAAGGATAAACTGGTAGTATACTTATTCATAACTGAATGACCTTAATAGAAAGTTTTATTGAAAAAATTATCTTATCTAGTACTCAAGGAAGGAAAAATATTAGAATTTTAGTTGTGGTTATTATATTAAGTTGGCCTAAGTACAAACTTAGCTTATAGTAATTATTACAATTACTGCATATTTTTGCTTTTCAAAAAATTTAATCAAAATATACACACAGATAAATGGATAAGACACATGTATGCTCTTTCTCTTGATGAATTATGGTAATGAATGTAAGTGATGACTTTTTCAGAAATCTAGAGTTTTAAGTTTTGGGTTCATTCCCATGGCTTGCTTTCTTTGAGTGGAAGGGTTAGAAATAGCACATCACAATTTCCCTATATTTTAGTAACTTTTACTTTTGAGGATAATTTCATTGCATTCTGGGGTTGTTCACTGTGAACAACTCTACAACACATGCACTGACAGAGTTCCATTTTGAAAGAAGAATGCTAGCACCACTGTGCTTTGGTCCTTCTTAAGAATCTCATGATATATTGCAGCAGGTAAGCACTGTGGCAAAATAGCAAGGAATTATTGGTAATTCATAATCTTTTCATATTTCATATTTTGAAAATAAACTTCCCCCTTGAAATTTAATCATTCCATTTATCCAAGAGATAATAATTTCATGTGTTATGTGCAAGAATTGTAATGAAATAACTGCCTCAGGAATATATTCAGTCAAGAACAAAATCCAACACATCAATTCATTTATTAGGTTATAAATGAACAATTCATGTACTTGCACCATTTGAGTACAAAGAAATTTCTCATGCAAGTTCAAGTTATTTAGATTGCAGAGTTTATAAGATCAAATGAAGAAAAAATAACACTGAATTTGGAACCAAGGAACCATGTGTATGATATATCCTTTGATTTATATTTTAGTACTACTTGGAATATGAATTTTTCATACCAGTCCAGTTCTTACAACCTTGTTTTCCATTATTTTCTACCTCTGTCTAACATTCAGAGCTTCCTTATGGTTGAAATGCTAACTAGTGTGAATAATTTCAGTTTTTTCAATGGACAACTAACTGACTCATTTATCTTTTAATTTTAAGGAAGGATTTACAGGGTGTTCAGGGTCTCACTACTAGATCGGACTCCTAGTGATCCACCTGTTTACAGCCTCCCAAGAGCTGGGATTACAGGTACGCACCCCCATGCCCAGTCTGAATTGCTGTCTCAGCATGCCCTAGGGGTGGAGTCAGTACAGCAGGGAACCCTTGGCCCCTGTGCCTGCTTGCAGGCACTTTAATCTGCTGAGCTGTTTGGCCAGCCCTAACTTACTTATATTCGTCCTGATCTTTGTTTTGTTTTTCATTACCATCATCTCTTCTGATCATGGGCCTGCTATGTGCAATTTGACCCTGATGCCTGGCTACATAACATACTTTGATTCGGGACAGGTACAAAGTATTGCAGTGCAAAATGGGCAGCTGAGATGGATACACACTTCTCTGAGGAAGAAATACAATTGGCAAGCAAATGTACGAAAAAACATTCAACAGCATTGAGTCATGTGAGAAATGCAAATTAAAACAACTCCAAGATTCCATCTCATCCAAGAAAGAATAGCTATCATAAAGAAATTATTGAATAATAAATGCAGGAAATGCTTAAAAATTTTATTTTGACCAATTTTACATGCTTATCTGTGATAATCTGAGCAATTTCATTGAAGACAACAATGTGCAATATAAAAACCATCGCTGAATACCTATGATACTGGGCTTTTTTTTCCAAATTGTGTATCATTTCTAATGTCTTATCTATCATTTTTCTATTTTCTTTTTTGTATTTTTTTAGGGAAGGGTCTACAGGGTATTCAGAGTCTTGCTGCTACATTGGATTCATAGTGATCCCCCTGTTTACAGCCTCCCAAGAGCTGGGATTACAGGTTCCTGCCACCACACCTAGATTCAATTGTCCTCTCAGCACATCCACAGGGGTGAGGCTGGCATGGCAGGACTGGGGATCCAACCTCTGGCCCCTGTGCCTGCTTCTAGGCAGTTTAATCCACTGAGCTATTTGGCCAGCCTACTATTTTCTTTAAAATGGAATGCAATAAAATAAATGAACATAGAAACAGAAGAGTATACTTAAGGCAGTACATTGAAAAGATAGCTGAATTTTGTGCATTCATATAAAAACAGATTTTTATTTTTTACAGAAGTTTTGGGTGCTTAGTCAGATTAGTTAATTAAGTAATTATTTATTTTGGTGTTGAGAGCCAACCCAGGAATCACACTTGACAAGCAGTCACTGAGTTATGTCCCCAAACCATTCCCAGGAGTATTTAGACAGAGAGAACCTTCTCATACACCTCTTTTTTGCCATCACAAATAGGACTTTATTTATTAGTAATAAAAATCTGGACCTTAAACAGACTCGTAGACTGTGGTTCATATCCACCAGCTCATTCAACTCTAGCTCCAGTCTCATCCCCAGCAGCCTTTCCAGAGCTACTACCTTCACCATGAAGCTCCGTGAGTTTGCCCAATTCAAACTTGGGCTTCTTCAACATGTGTATTTTTCTGACGAAAAAAATACACATGAAGCGAGTACATAGATTGGCAGGCCTTTGCTATCTCTTCTCAGTGCTGCATGGAATCAGTTTATTGACCACTTCCTTCAAGTCATTTGTCTGTACTCTCAAGTCATGATTTCCATCATCTTTTTCTGGACCTGCCAGATCTGTTGGTGCTGGGCATAAGAGGCCTTTCATATCTGATTGTTGAGATTTTTAGTAAAGCCAACACATAACAAATGCAGCAAGTAACCTTTGGTAGTTGACATCAACATGAGCTTCGATCATGGTCTGCCATTTTTTTGGCCATGGAACACATTTTGTCATGGGTGAGATCCATGCCATGGAAGTTAGTCAGGAAGTTTTTGCCCTGAACATCTTCAGTAATTAGCTTGAGTTTTTGTAAAGGTAACTTTACCATTCTTCAGATCAGCAAGGCTCACTTCAAACACATGACCTTTGAGTTCATCAGATGCATTTTTGGTTCCTTGAGTTCTGGTGATGAGTGCTTTCCCAATATTTCTTAGGTTGAACATAGCCGGTACCTTCACATCATCCTAGTCTTTTTTAGAAAATGGATCAACCCCTTTCTTCTTGGCTCTCCTTTTGCCACCTTTCATAAGGTGCTTGTTCTTGCCTACCACCATGGTGCTACTCAGAGAGCCAAAAGGCCATTTCATTTTTAAACCTCTTTGCCAGCAATTAATTTGCCATCTGTGACATTTTAGGAATTCACTTATTTATTCCAACAGTTATGATTATGACTCAAATAAAAACCCGTTTCTCCATTTTTTTTCTGAATTACTCTCATTAAGACTTCTTAAATATGATATTGACATCTCTTTCCACTTATTGCACTGAACGTAAGCATAGTATTCACATTCTCTAGCTCCACTTCTCCTTGTCCATTCCTGGTCTCTTCCTTCTCCTCTGTGAATATACTGATTCAGAAGTTTGCTTGATCATCTTCCTCTGCTTAGTAGGTCATTGTTGACCCTACTTCCTGGTCATTTTGGTCATTTTCTTTCTTTCTTTTTTTGGCAGAACCAGGAATCATTGAACTCAGGCCCTTGCACTTGTCAGGCAAGTGCTTATTTTACTGAGCTATCTTCCAGGGCCCCTTCCTGGCCATTTTCCAGAACTTCTTCTGACATTTAACTTTATGATTTCAAACAGCCCTCCAAATAGCCAAAATAGCTATCTAATTTTATATTTTTATCTCTAGCTCAGATTCCTGCTTCAAATGCTAGCCTATTCTTAGATTTCCTACCTGACCCTTAAATTCAACATGAATAAAAGTAAATTATAATTATCTATTCCCCTTAAAATATTTCTTCCTTTGTGACACTTAGTTTCAGTAGTGGCATGACATTTGTGTTCTTAATTTTCTGTCACTGTAAGATTATACAAGAGCTAACCAACTTATAAAGGGGAAAGGTTTATTTTGGCCCACAATTTTGAAGGTTCTGGTCCATGAAGGTTCTGGTCCATGAAGGTTCTGGTCCCATTGTTTGGGCCTGTGCCCAGGCAGCACATCATGAGTAATGAATGGAGCACACTAAAGAGAGCAAACCTACTCACAGTGTGAGCCAGTGCACAGAAGCATAGTGGAGAAAGCATCAGTGCTCAGGACCTCCTTGGTGGAAACACCAACAATGACCTTAAGGGCCTTTCACTCAGCTCTAAAGCTTCCATTGTCCTCTAATAGTGTTACCACAGAACGAAGCCTTAATGCATAGGCCTCTGGGTAACATTTCATACCCAAGATGTAGCATCCATGATGGAATCATCTAAGAAAGAAATACAGAAGTCATGCTATTCTTTGTATCCCATGGCTTCTATGTTATGACAACAGACTGGAGTCAATCTTTGAGTGAGAACTTCATCTCTAGAGGCCTTCCATTTATCCTTGGCTTCACTTTGATGAGGACAGTTGACTGCTCTTTGTTCAGCTGTAAAAAATTGTTAAAAGAATGAACATTTCTGAGTCATTTTGGAATTTTAATATACAAATATATGAAGTTGTATGCATCTATCTCCCTGGCAAAAATTCAGTGTTCAATTAAATGTTAGCTGTTAGCACTGTCAATATTTTCATCAATATCACCTTCCATTGGTGCCTCCTCAGTCACCCCTGTTACCTCCTGAGACCGTAGGACCTGGATCTTGTTATTTCTGAGCTACAGACTCTTCCAAGTTCTCTCACTTTTGATCATTTGCTTTTCTTACTCACACTTCCCTCTGCTACTTGAGTGACCCTTCAGGCTTTAGAAAAGCTCTATCTTGTAATCTACGTATATCTTTTACATGTTCCTCTACTTGCAAAATAATAAAAAGGGACAAGGAATAACATCTTATACATTTTTGTACTACTAGTGATTGTCATAGAGCTAGCTCAAATAGTTTTTTTAAAATAATGAATGAATGGTAGTTTCACTTTTCCAGGAAAGATTTAAAATTTCATTGTCAACAAATCATACTTACTAACTAGAACACCAAATAGGCCAAAAAGTACATAAATGATCCATTAGTCTATATGCATTTTAATATTTGATAAACTTTTATGCACAGAGAGGAGTGAACTCCTCATTTTTTAAAAAATAGTGTCTGGTCATTTGCATAAATTAAGTCTGAAGTGCCTGCTCCATTTATAAGTGTATTGTACAGACCAGAGCAGGAAGTTTCTAGATCTAATCTTATTAATTTCTTCTAAATATACTCCCTTTGATGAATCAGTTTTCATTGCAAGAGGCCAATTAGAAGCCATTTTAAATTTTTTCTTAGAGAATCAAGAATCTATGATAAGCTGTCCCCAATACTGCTAGGGAATCAAAGAATTTTAGTGACTGCAGAGCTCAGTATTCAGAGACAAGTATTTGACACCTCTTTCTCCAGAACATTCAACACTGGCCCAACAGGATGTCTCAGTAGATCAGGTATGTGCTAAAACCTCCAATCTGCATTTGGCTGTTTAGATGACACAAGTGACTATTGATCTTTTGAGAATAAGAAAAAAAAAATTGTAAAGCCATAGGACCTACAACATTCTGAAGCCTAGGATTCAAGATTAATAATTTATTATGAGGCTGTTTAGGGGGCATGTTCTGATCTGGTAGTGTTAAAAATTCATTAACTTCAAGCAATCTAAGAATCAATTCAAAATTTTTCTGGAAAAAGCATCAGTTTATTAATTTACACCAAATGGTAGATCCCATAAAATTATGCTCAGAGCAAAAACCCAGAACATTGGCTGAAAGAAGGGTTTTATTGGGCTTGAAAATTGATTAAAGCTTTCTGAAAACGGATTTGCATATTTCCTTTTGTAGTGTTTTGTTTGTGATAGAAAATTCAACTTTTCATGGATGTAGATGTTAAAATATTTACATCTAAGTGCGTAATGGTTAATGTATGACTACTTTAATTATAAGTATTAATTTTAGTTTATAAACATTACTCACTGTCTATTTCTCAAAGAAGGAATAATTGCCACATGTTCAGAAATCATTTAAATTTTTGAAATTCAATTTTCTTATTAGAATTTTCAATTTGTTCCTGTTTATGCTTTGGTTCTGTACTTAATTATGTTTCTTAGTTGGAAACTGATTCTGGTGAGTCTTTATATTGTCTTTCTATAATTATTTTTTTAACATTTTGAGTATTCAAAACTAATTAAAGCTTCCAGTTATTTTCTAAATTTATCATCATATGGCTTTCATCTTTAAAGCAACTGTTTTAGTATAATTATGAATCTTTCATAAATCAAAATTCAGAGGACTAAGAAGTTTAAATAGCTTCTTGTCAACTTTCCCTGTGTAGAGAATAGAGAATAAGAATTTTAGCCTGTTGGAATTTTCACAGTGTCAGACTGCATTTCTTATTGGTTTATACTATAGGAAGGAATTTTAAACAGAAATTCCAAGAAGTGTTACTTTTGAATAAATGAAAAAAGATTCCATGATGCTGTGCTTTCCACTATCCTTATTCTAAGTGCACTTTCCACCCCAGCTGACAAGCAAGGGGGGAGCTTCTCCCCTTGCATGACTGGGCTGAGTCTAACAGACAAACCATCCCAATCACTTTTGAATAATTGTGAAAGAGGCTTGGTTCAGTGGATAAAACCACCTAAGAATCCTAGTCACACACATACTGAAAAACCAGTGGGAAGGGTCAATGAAATACGCCTTCAGGTAGCCTGCCATTTCTCCATTCTTCGTGGGTTGCTCAGGATCATAGTAAGCAGCTGGGATGCAGTGAGAGAACCCAGCTCCAAGATCACCCGAAATGAACACAGTGAGAACATATACACAGGGATAAACTAGGGGAAAGTGCCAGGCTTAACTTCTTATCAGAGCCTCAGGTACTGTGTGGATAATGAACTCCAAATAAAACTTTTCCACTGAAGTAGATTCATGCCGTATAGGCATATGCACTAAGGTCTGGGCACCTATAATCAAGGCGCTTACAGTGATTGGCTCAAGGGTGTGCCTCTTCCAAACCGAAGACACTGTGATTCACTTTGCATTTCTTTGTTTAACCAATGGGAAGAGAAATTGTGTCACTATTTTACTAGGATGATTGCATCATTCTACTTTTAATGGCTACAGTAAAATAATGGAGGCAGGCTAGCTTCATGAAGATTATCTAGCTCAAAGTTGTGGAGACTTCATGGATGCCACTTGAACATATACTCATAAGTGAAATAAACCAGACACACATGTGTAAATATCGTATAGTCTCCCTAGTATAACAAGCGAAAAGCAGAAATACAAAAGGAAATGTACAACATGTAAAATCAATTGAGTCAGATAAAGCAAAGTGAATGGCATAAGCTGCAGGATACTAATCAGCTTTTCTTCTGGATGGTTAACAACCTAAGATCACAAGTCAGAGTTGGAGAAATAGAAGAGCCACAAGGCCCGCCAACATTTTGGCCCTAGCCTTTCAAAATCAGCGAAGACTCAGGACATAGGAGAACCTGTACTGCAATATCATGAGACTCAGGTGAGCTCCAAATTTTCTGAACAAGGAGATTGTGGAGCCACAGAGGAAAGAGATTGAAGCTCTATAGTGTGCCTGGGGAGAGTCACATGAAGAGAAAACTTTCTCTCAGGCTCTCACAGAGAGCATTCTGGTCAAGCATTGGCTGTGACTCATCCACATGGATGACACAGACAAAGGAACTACAGAATAATGTACAGGACTACAAGATAAACCCTGAGAAGACTTTAATGACCACATAGGAAATATAAAGTTCATGTGTTGATATATAAGTTTTGATCTACCTAGGTCTTAACCATCCAGCAGAAAAGTATAAAAGTATAAAAATGAGGTATACATCGTGAGCCCATAATATTAAGCTGAGCTGTAAATGGATATGGTCGACAATTTCTTTGAATAACTCCCTATGGTTGCAGAATGCTGGACTG
>PVKA01000139.1:0-109770 GCA_004027165.1 Ctenomys sociabilis | reverse complement strand
CACATAATTCTATGAGAGGCAAGATCTGCACTATTGGTGGTGGGACAGGATATTATGTCGGCTTTTAGTGCTATGGTCATCCACTAGGTAAATAATTATTGAATCTTTGATATAATTCAGCTATATAAAAACCTGTAAATGTAATATCATGTATGCACCTTGTACAATACCAAAACGTTATGAAAACAGTTTGCAATGTATTATTTCATCGACTCTGTATGGTTATGGTGTTTTGAAACTGTCTGATTGACATTTGTATTTCAATAAAATAAAAATAAATGGAAAAAAAATTCTAAAAAAAAAAAAAAAAGTTGTGGAGACTTCAGACAGGCAGACTAGGGGACCACAGCCCTTCTCAGCATCATTTTGTGGTGGGTAGCAAAGGCAGGCACACGTGTGGAGGAAAGGGATACATTGCCAAACAGGAAGCCAAAGAGCTTGGGCTCCACATTCTTTCTGAGGACATGGAGACAGGTAAATGGAAAGGAGTCCTGCCACGGCCCTCCTCCTAAACATCCCACTGCCCCCGACATGCCACTCTGAAGACCAAATCTCTGACACTTGAACTTTTAGGGTTCATATTTAACACCGTATCCACATAGCAACAACACAAGCAAAAGTTTCTGGGGGCCAATGTGTCAACAATATTGAGAAAACAGTCTACTCTTGGAAAAGCTGATGGATGAGATACAAGGAAAGATGAACAGAGAAGGTAAAGGGGACAAAAAGAAGGAAGAGACAGCTCAGGATTTTTATGTTGGTTGAGCACCTAATTCTAGGCAGTGCCTGAGTGCTTCTGGAGTTTTCTGCGCAATGGCTCTTCTGTTTTTAGTTGAGATAATTTGGTTTCATAATGTACACTGTACATAGCAACTTTGGGGCATTACTTTTGGGACACATCAGACCCACACTGCATAATTTTAATTTTTATACTTCACAATCAACTGTAAACTGTAACTCAGTAAATTATACCACTTGCAATATTCTCAGAGAAAACTTGCCTAAATATAAAATATTACGTGTAGAGTTTTAGAAATCTTAAAGCTCTACAATTTATACACAAGTATTGGTTAATATCAATTTGCGTGCTATTAATTATAAGTATTAATTAATATTTGATTTTTATTATTCTCACATTTATCAATAAAGCAAATATGATAGTCTTTCCAAGTGAATTATTAATTACAAGCAATTTTTCAGAACACCAGTAGTATTTTTAATAGAATTTGGTAAAATGTATGTGTTAGAATAAATATCTAAGATTAATAGGGAGACTTCTTAGATTGAGCAGTGTCTTAACCACTTACCTAGTGGTACAAATTACTGAATACCTACAATTGAAAGGGTATTGGTTTTGCCTCACACTTTCAGCCCAGGGTTGGCCAGCTCCAGAGTAGGAAGAGGGCAGCAATGGGACATATTGGAAGAAAAGGCTTTTGTGCCATGCCAGCAGGAAACAAAAATGGGAGGGAACAGCGACAGATTTCCCCCTCCGATCAGGCCCCACCTCCTAACAGCAGGTCAGCTGTGAGCTCATCAGTGGACTAATGCACTACTGAATATAAGTCCCCATGGCAATAGCATGAGGCTTTTGCAACACACTTTAGGTGTAAACCACGACAAACACGATGTGAAAATGTGTTATTCTCAATATCAGACTTTAGGATGAGTCTATAGGCAATGAAGTAGATGAGAATGGTCAAAAGAACAACAACAATAAAAGACCAATGAATTCTCAATAGAAATCTCAGAAACTGTTATCTTAGCTGGAATGGAGCTGTGCTCTCCAGAGTTCCCATAATTCCACTTGGGATGGAATTTCTGACATCTTCTTTCATTGTAACAGGTATAGGATTGATGAAAATTCCCTCCTGTAAACTATTTTGGTCATTGTAACCAAAAAGTGGACCATACTTGTTCTTTTCTCTACTTACATATTTTAAGAATGAGATCATCTGTGGACAGGTCAGCGTACTACCTGATTTCTAGAAGAAAAGCAGGTTTCAGGGCAAAGGAAAACATACACAGTCTAGCAAGTAAGTGTATCCATCTGCTAAGGTATTTTACAATGGCCAGCTGTTGTTGTTGGACCAGGATTATTAAGTTCTGCTGAGGACATATTGAAGGAATACCACAATATTTATCCTACAGTTTATGCAAATAACCACAAAATTTATCATTCTATGTTTTTGCCTAGTTGAAAATTTTAGCAACTTGATATTTTAACGTACAGAAATGCATTTCTTAAAATTTCTCCTTAGCGTAATAGATTTTTTGAGAAAGAAAAGAGAAAAAAAGGAAAGGAAAGAAATTTGGGTTTTTGGTAAACACTGTCAACTATTAGCTAATTCGTGGCTATTAGTAACTCTGGAAATGTTGAACAAATGAATGCAAAAATTTGTTTAACTCTTTTTTTTTTCAGAATAACCTACAAACATATTTACCTTCTGATTGCTAAATTCCTTAAAATTTATAGTAAAAACTTCTTATGAAATTTGCTTTTAATTGTCTTAAATTTTAGTTTGATTCTCTAAATATCTAGTTTATGCTCTTAAGAATCAGAACAATGTAAAACTTAGATATTTCTGCCACCGTTCTTGCCTATCACTTCCATGGTTAATCATTTTTCTCAGTCTCCTGTGTATGCTTCCAGTAGTACTTTCTTCAAATACAAGAAGTAAAATATATGCATAAACTCATTAAAATGTATGAGTGCAAATTTGGGCTGGGGAGATAACTTAGTGCCCTAAGTGCTTGCCTGACAAGTCTAAGGACCTGGGTTAGATCTCTGCTATTGCATGCTATGCTGGCCCCAGAACCTCAGGAACACCCAGTGGGCACCCAAAAGCAGGTGTGGAGCTGCACACCTATAGTTGCAGTGCTGTGGGGTTGACAGGAGGATCACTAAGAGTCTAAGCTGTATAGAGAGACCCTGTACCAGATAAATACATGAATAGATGAAAGTTTAAAAGAAAAATTTATCCTGTTTTACACACAAAATATAGCACACTTATAATTTTTTCATACTTACATACACATGCCATTGATTTCCTTTTACATTAATCTAAGACTTCTTTTTTATTATTTTTTCTAGCCACAAACTATTCCATTGAATAGATGTGTTATATGTACCTTGTATAATTAACCTCATAGATTTGAAGTTAAAAATTGTTTTAATAATTTTATTACAATAGATGTCACAATGAACAAATTTGCCATTTCTTTTAGCATATCCACAGGGAAAATTCCAAGGATTTGTAATGAAAGTGACTCTGTAGGTTGCTTTTTTAGATATAGCCAAGTTGATCTTCACAAGTAATCACAGTTTGTATCCCATAACCTGTTTCCTTTCTTCAAATTAAAAAAAAAATAGAGTACAAATTAGAAGTAAAACATAAAAATTAAAAGTGATACAAAATTTCACTTAACAAAGTAATATGAATTAAAGCATTAACTGCTCCTCTGTATAGACCAGAAGAAATGCACAGTACAGTTGTCCAAATTATTCTACTTACATACATAGATAAATCTCTTTCTCCCACTCCTTCTACTGTCCTTCTCCCCAACTCAGTAACTCCTTCCTTTTGAATCAGTTTATTCCCTATTCCCAGTATCTATTGTATCCTTCAGATTCCATTTTTCTCTTTTAGGTTTGCACACTGAGGAGACAATACAATGTTTACACATGCAAGTCTGGTTTACTTCACTTATGAGTGTGTTCTCTAGTTACACCAATGTTACTGAGAAAAGACTCAAAAATGTATCCTGTTTTACAGCTGAATACTCTATTGTATAAAATACCACATCTTCTTTATCCATTCTTCAGGTGATTGGCATCTGGTTGATTGCAGGATTTAGCTATGACAAATTGTGCTGCTATAAAAATGGGTGCACATATGTCACTGTGGTATGAGGTTTTCAGTTCTGGAAAAATTCCCAGGAGGGAAATAGCTGGCTTGAATGGGACCTTGAATCTTGGTTTTTTGAGGAATCTCCACACTGATTTTCATAGTGGTTTCACCTGCCTGCACTCCCACCATAGTGCAAAAAGATCTTTCTCCACTGCCTCTCCAGCATTTGCTGTTGGATGACTTCTTGAGGTTAGCCTTCCCCCCCCCCCCCGGGGTCAGGTAGAATCTCAGTGTTGTTTTAATTTGTGTTACTCAAGTGACCAGTGATGTTGAACATTTTTCATATATTTATTTGCTATTTGTATTTCTTCCTTTGAGAAGTGTGTAATTATCTCAGATGCTCATTTCTCGATCGGGTCTTTGAATTAGGGACCTGACTTTTTAAAAAATTCTTTATATATTCTAGACAGAAGGCCTTTGTTGGAGGGAAAGTCTGCTATAATATTTTTCCCAGTTTGTGCATTGTTTTTTTACTCTGTTGGCGTTTTCTCTGAAGTGGAGAAACTTTTCAAAAAGATGTGATCCCAGTTGTTGATTCTATGCAGTATTTCCCATGCAATTTGGTTTTTGTTCATGAACACTCTACCTACCCATGTGTCTTTAAGATTTCTACCTACATTTTCCTCTAGAAGAGTTAGTGCTTTTGTTTTAATATTTAAATATTTCATCCATTTTTGGTGTAGCTTTGTGCATGGTGATAGGCATGAATATAGTTTTAGCCTTTGGTGTGGAAAACCAGTTTTTCCATCACTATTTTTTTTTTTGAAGAGGCTATCTTTCTTCCAGTGAGCCTGTTTGGCCCTTTATTAAAGGTAAGGTGGCTGAATGTATTTGCTGTTGCATCTGCATCTTTTAACCTATTCCATTCATCCTCAGTTCTGTCTCTATGCCAGTACCATGCTGATTTTATCACAGTAGTTTTACAGTACAATTTCAGGTCAGGCATTGAGATACCTCCAGCCTTTCCTTTGTTTCTTAGGATTGATTTTGATATTCTGGGTCTTTCTGGTTAAAAATGATTTTTTTCTTTCAGAAACTGGGATTGAACTCCAGCCCTTGTGCTTGCCAGGTAAGCACTTAATCTACTGAGCTACCTCCCCAGACCCTCAAAATGAATTTAAGGAAAGTTTTCCCTAGCTCTGTGAGGTATACTAATAGCATTTTAGTCAAGATTGCATTGAATCTGTATAGCAATTTTGGGAGTGTGACCATTTTCACAATGCTAGTTCTTCCTATCCAGGAGCATGGAACACTTTTCCATTTTCTCAAATCCCCTTCAATTTCATTTTTCAGGGTACCATAAATTTCACTGTATAAATTTTTTATGTCCTTTATGAGATTGACTCCTAAGTATTTAATTTTTTTTTGGACGTAATTGTGAAAGGTGTGGTTTCCCTCATTTCTCTCTGAGTGTATTCATTCTTTGTGTATAAAAATGCTACTGAGTTTTGGGTGTTGACTTTGAAACCTGCTACATTGCTGAATTTGATGATTAAATCTATAGGACTCTCAGCAGAGCTTTTGGGCTCCTGAATGTAGAATATCATGTCATCTGCAAGTAATGATAATTTCACGTCTTCTTTTCCAGTCCTTATTCCTTTTGCCTAATTGTTCTGGCTAATGTTTACAGAACTATGTTGCCCACAACCAGTTTCAGTGTTATATTTGAATGCATTTTCAAAGACTTTTGCTACTGTTACAGTAAGAAAATAATAACTTGTTATATTTTCTCCTACTGTAATTAAGATTGACCATCATGTAATGCCTGAGGACCAGTGGACTTAAAGAGGAGGAGTGAATATTAACTCACATCTTGGCACTTTTGTCTCAGGTACCTTGTCACTACAAGGAAAAGGTGATTAACATAATATCTTCAGATTTAAAGCCATTTGTCTTTACACTTTATACTTGGAAGAAAGATTTAAAACCATGACAATTGATGTAAACTGTTTTTTGGAAGTTAAGTGTCAACTTCATTACCTTTCTTATATGTATGTCCCAACCTGCTTCTTTTTATTTTTATTTTTTGGCCTGGATTCTTTAACTTGCCAGTACACTAAATTTGCAAAAGGCTATACCATGCTTTTATATATAAATATATGTTTATATATAATGTTTACTTAACTATAATTGTTTTCAATATTTGAAATGATGTTGTTCTCCTTAATTTTTTTTAATATTTTAGAGAAGGGTCTACAGGGTGTTCAGGGTCTCACTACTAGATCAGACTCGGAATGATTACCCTGTTTACAGCCTCCCAAGTGCTGGGATTAGAGGTGTGCACCAAGACACCCTCTCAGTGCACCCCAGGGGTGGGGCTGGCACAGCAGGCCTGGGGACCAATCCCCCAGCCCCTGTGCCTGTTTGCAGGAGCTTTAATCTGATGAGCTATTTGGCTGGCCTTATTGTAGTTCTCCTTAAGAATGCCTTTTTAAATTAAATATCATTTTTTGGTTTTCTTCTTTTCAAGTATTTCCAACTATATTTGCAATGATTTACCTTCTCTCTTGTGTATCAATCATTTTGTCTTTTATAACTATTCACCATTTTCTTTCTATAATTCAATTGTTCTGAAACTGGTTCAGTATTTCACTTGTATTTCCTTCTTGACCTTTCCAGTTTCATCTTGCCTTGCTCCTGTTGTATGCTTGTCACATACTATAGCTTGTATGACTAAGTACTCTCAAAGTTCCTGTAATTGTGACCTTCCACTGTATTAGAAATTGTGAGAGTAAGGTATTCTCTTGCTGGTGATGGTAATTCTATAATGTTAGCTAATAAATTTTAAATGTTTTTCTGACCTTTTATTCTAGTGAGTTTTTTCATATTTATGATACTTTTATAACTTTTTTTCAGCAACTTTGTGTAAAATCACAGCCAAACCTTGGAAATGACCTACATGCCCATCAACAAAAGAAAGGAAAAAGAAAATTCCACAAAGAATGAATTGTATAAATCCATTTTTAGGAAAATCAATGTATCGTGACACCATGATGATAACTTAAATAAATCAGATACACAGGATTAAGCATCACAGGGTTTCTCTTCTATGAGAAAAATTGAATTCCATAAATTAAAATGAATAAATGAAAGACAAAAATGGAGATAGTTAAAAGGAAACAGGGAGATAGATCTTACGCAAAAGGGAAGAGGACCAAAGTATGGGAGGAAGGTGGAAGGAGGAGAGGGGAACAAGGGAAAAAATAAGACATGTTAAATGCTTGTACCAACTTCCTATGAGGAATGAACACATCATCGTCAGGTATTATGAACATGAACTGATAAAAATTGTAAAGATGTCTTAATAATATTTGTATATAAGAGCTATGAGTTTTTCTGACTAAGATATTAGGAGATGATCCCAGTGTGTGGGAGGAGGGCACACAAGGATGCTATGTAAACACCATAGCTCTTGTCCCTGCAGGTATGTAGGATTTTGCAACATTTAAATTCTCTGGTCAACAAAAGATTTCTGGTCTTTGTATGACTGTGTTGACGTCATTGTTCTGCTGCGAAAGAGTCACAGTGCTTGTCACATAATGACCGACCGTGTGTGCAAACACTCCTAGCTTTTCTCTGACCTGATTTGACTGTGCCATTAAAATCAGAAAATGAGTGTAGCATACCCTGAAACATAAAAGCAAATAAATACTGAAGTAATGTATGAGTAGCTAAAACTCTGCCTTGATAATTCTGTTCAACTCCTTAGCACTGGCTCATTGTCTGGGACAGAAAGCAGACACCCACTTAGGCCTGCTCCACAGGGAAACTCTTTTGCTTGTTAATCATCTGAGTGGAAACTTGAAGATGCTGGAGGAGGAATGGGTAAAAATCCTCTCAATATCCATCCTTCTGGCGAACACACTCAGTGATTGCAGGCAACACGAGATGCTTCTGTTGAGGTACTTTTTTAAAATTATGTGCTGCATTTCCACGACAGCCCAGTGGAAAACACTGATACAGTCACTATGAAACTAATGACACAAGTTTTGACATATATATGCTATAATTAATCCTTCAAATGTGGTCATTCGGTTAGAAACATGTGTATACATTTATTATGTAAAAATACCTTATTATTTGATGTTAAAGACACTCATACCAACAAAGTTAGAACAAGAATGAATTAAAAAATTTAAGTTTTGAAAATATGTGCAAAAATTATAAAGTCAGTCTGTATACAAGTTACTTTTAATCTTTATTAAAAATACATATTTCTAAATTTTAGAACATACATTGATTTATTCTAGTTTATTGATAAAACAATTTGGTGTATCCATATACGTTTACTGATAAACTCTAATAATTCATTCAGTTACATTCATTGAAGGCTATTTTAGGAAATACCTTTCTGTGAAAACCTTGGAAAATCTAGATAATTTATTACATTGAACTTGAAAGCTAAAAAGGACAAAGTCATAATTTACATCTACTATTTTTCAGTAACTTGTTTAAGAAATAACTATTGCATTTTTAAAATTTTAAGAAGAAAAACTTTACAGAAATTTTTAAAGACTTAATTATTTTTCATGTGTTAAAAATTGAAATACTCATATAAGTGTTAATCCAACATTATTTATTTTTGCCCTTTAGGAATTCAAGCTAAAATCATCTTAGCAAAAACAAACTTCCTCCACAAAAATGCACAGTTCCTCGTTTTTCTTTTCATGGGAAAAGAAATGTGAAAATATCATTTTTCCTTTAAGACTGCAGTGTTTGTGTTCCAGAGCCAGAGCAAACTGAAGCCATCTGGGAGCTGGCCGCTCCTTGCCTTTCAGCTTATCCACTGAGCGGAGTCGATGACCCACAGCTCTTACTTTTTGGCACTTCAGTCCACCTCAACAACTTGGAATAAATGTCATTCACTCGTCCCTGTGATTTTTATCTCTGTCTATTAAATTTGTTGTTTATATGTCTCCCTTTGCCAAACAATCACTGTAAGTTCCTAACAGTGCATCATGTTCAGTTTTTTTATTCATTTCAATTCCAAGTGTGATACCAGTCACTCCCTGTAGGCTAAGAGCTACCTCTGAATTCAATCGAAAGCAATGACCTATAAGATTTCAGCCTGTAAATCTAATGAAGAACATTTTCAAATATTCTTTTTGTTGTCCAATTCTTATTGCATATAAACAGAGGCACTAACCCTTATTACAAGTATCTTTCAGGGTTTCGTGTGATACATACTTTGTATTCCATGCTTAATCTGTTTCTAGATACCCGAACGACAATGGTCAGTGACAAGAAGCCTTCTTCATGGAGGTCCACTTAGCCGTGAGAGAACAAAACAGCAGTCAAAAGATGAAATGCTAAGTGCCACAAAGGAATAAGTTGAGCACTGAGACAGAAAGTACCAAGAAGATCAACTTTTAAAAAGTTATGAATGGGTAAAGAAAAGGCAGTGTTTATAGATAAGTTTTATTCTGTCATACATAAGGGTAAACTTGAATCAGTTATAGGAAAATGGATGCACATTAGAGCATAATATTGATTTCGAGTAAATCAGACACTTGTTTTTTTTTTTTTTTTTTATTTAGGACAGGGTCTATAGGGTCTCACTGCATAGATCAGTCTTACAGTGATCCTCCTGTTTACAGTCTCCCAAAAGCTGGGATTATAGGTGGGTGCCACTATGCCCAGTCTCAATTGCCCTCTCAGTGAGCCTGGGGCAGGGTGCCAGCAGAGCAGTCCCAGGGATCAAATTCCTGGCCCCTGTGTTTGCCTAAGCAGCAGGGCCTTTAATCTGCTGAGCTATTTGGCTGGCCCCAGATACACAAACTTAAGCATCACATGATTGCTCTTGAATGAGAGGCCCAAAATATGAATAAAGAGAAAAATTCAGGACAGATAACTGGGAATACAGAGGTACAGCTTTGGCAAAAGGAAAGAGAATCAAGACCTAGAGGCAGATTAAGGGGATGGAAAGCATGGTGTGCATATGCCAACTCCCCGAAGGAGTGGGATCATGGAGGGCGAATGGGCACTGAGGAAAATATGCATTGAGAAATCATTTATTTTCATTTTTATTTTTAAAAAATATTTATTTATTTGTTTATTTGGTACAGGGCCTCGCTATGCAGCCCAGACTCATAGTGATCCTCCTGTCTCAGGCTCCCCAGGACTGGTATCACAGGCCTGCACCACCATGCCCAGACTCAATGGTCAGCACGGGATGCCTGGGGTTACAGGGATGGTACAGTATGCAATAGTAGGGATTAAAACCAGGTCTTTGTGCTGGCCAGGCAGGTATCTTTGCACTGAGCTGTCTCTCAGCTTAATCATTTGTTTTTATTAGTGCATTTTACTTTACAGAGTAGTGAGACTTGTTTTGGGAAATTGTACAAGCTTAACACATTTCATGGTCATTTCCATCCCTTAGGCAACTTTTGATTAGATAGCAAGGGAACTCTTTGAATAAAGAAATGTGAAATGAGAGTGAAAGAATGAGCAACCAGCCACCAACACCTGTGGACAGTTGAAAGTCACTGTCCCAACCCATAAATGAGCATTTCACTTTTTAAAAATTTATTTTAAACATTTTTTTTTTTTTTTTGTGGCATCAGGGATCAAAAGTGGGACCTTTCACTTGCCAGGCAGGCACTTATGCTGCTGAGCTGTCTCCCCGGCCCCTAAATGAGCATTTGAAATGGATAGATGCTTCTCAGAAGATGAAGTACAAATGATAGACATATGAAAAAAATGTTAAGCATCACTGATCATTCAAGTGATGCAAATTAAAACAGTGCTGAAATGACATTGTTAAGAAATCAACCAATGACAAACGTGGAAGGATTGTGCAGAAAAAAGGAACCCTCTGCACCATCAGTGAAAGTGTAAGCTAGTGCAAGCACTGTGGCTGTCAGTGTGGGGATTCCTCAAAAACTGAAACCAGAGTCCCCAACTGAGGCAGCAGTTCCCCTTCTTCGTATCTTTGCAAAAGAATTACAAACATCATGCCACAATGTCATATGCACAGAATTTATAGTAGTTAAATCTTGGAAACAAGCCAAATACCCATCAATTGATAAAAGGTTAAAAAAAAGTTTTTTTTTTTGTTTTTTTGTTTTATTGTACAATAGAGTACTAATTGGCACTTTATAGGATAAGCTTGAGACCAGCTAAATGGATACTCCTTGAGATTGTAGTCTTTTTTTTTTTTTTTTTTTTTTTTTTTTTTTTTTTTTTTTTTTTTTTTTTTTTTTTTTTTTTTTTTTTTTTTTTTTTTGTATTTTAGGGAAGAGTGTACAGGATGTTCAGGGTCTCACTACTAGATTAGATTCATAGTGATACACTTGTTTACAACCTCCCAAGAGCTAGGATTATACCACACCCAGTCTCAATTAGAGCCCCGCCCCAGGGCAGGGCCAGCATGGCAGGCCCAGGGACCGAACCTGGAGCCCCTGCACCTGCTTGCAGGTGCTTTAGTCCACTGAGCTATTTGGCCAGCCCTAGAGATTACAGTCTTAAATGAAATCAAGTGGAACTATGAGTGAATGGTGTATTGCTTCTCCAGTGTGAGAAACTGAAAGTGTAAATAAGAATCAAAATAGGTAATAGATACTGTGAAAAAAATAAAAAAAAAACAAGTCTTGTCGATCTTATTATTTCTCTGCAGTACCTTATCATAATACATAGTAATTTCCTCACTGCTTGTTCTACTTTTCTGTGTTTAAAGTGGTGCTCCTGGTACAATAAGCATTGTGAAAGGAAAAGGAACTGCTCCAAAGGAAAGAACAACTGCAATGAGGGAAAGCAGAAAGAAAGGAAGAAAAAGGGAAAAAATACACATATGCACAGGATTGCTAAGGTAATTGTACTACTAATTTTTACTGGTTTATTGGAAGGAACAATTAATCCTTCATTACTTTTTACATTTTTTTTTTTTTTTTTTTTTTGTGGTACCAGGGATTAAACTCAGGACCTTGCGCTTGCCAGGCAAGTGCTTATTGTACTGAGCTATCTCCTCAGTCCTTACATTTTTTGGCAAGTTCTATGTTTATCTCTGGTAATCTGAACAACTACTTTGAATATAATAACATGCAAATATCAACCATTGTTGATTTCCTATCATCTTGTTTTGAGATTCTGAATTGTTTTCAATGCTTTTATGTTTTATTCCCTTGAAAATTTAAAAATAAATACTTGTATGAACAAAAAACAGGAGCTATTCCTTCACTTTTTCCTCACAGTTAAGATATAAAGCTTCTAGGATCTTTTTGTAAAGATTGGGAGAAGACTCATTTCCACCTGGATTTCCTTTTCATAATCTTCTCTTGGGAACTTCTGCATATTTGTTATACCTCCCTTCCTTGGCTCCCAAGGACCCTAAACTTGTTAGCATTTACTGGTCTTTTGACTTATGCTTCCTTTTGCATTTTTATCTGTGTCAGAGAGGCTTCTTTGGAGCTGACAGCAATCACGAGGATGACCGGAGCTGCATGGTACGGGGACTATCACAGCATGGGATATCTGGAATTTTTTTTTAAAACTTTGTTGTCATAAATACATTTTGTGAAGTTGCATTTCCCCCAGGCAGAAGCTGGGATGGAGACCTGAGCAGAGACAGGCGGCAGGAAGCGCTCTGCAGTGAGACACCTGGGAGTAGCGGGGCGAAGGGATGAGATCGGCTCTAGGAGAGCTGCGCCTCACAGGACACCTGGTGCTACGGCCCCTTCAAAGTGGTCTTTCACTCATGTGGGAAGCTGGCTTTTAAATATTCGTATTGTCCAGGTGGGAAAAATAAACTGGTATGTACCTTTCTATAAGTGAGTCCCTGAGAAGGGACTACTTCTTTTACTTTTGTTCAATATCTGTTATTCTATATTTTTGTATATATTAAGGCTGAGATTATCATTAAGAGAGATAAATCAGACATATAAGCTTAAATATTGCATGGGTTCTTTCCTGTGAGAAGCCTAAATTCAGCTAATTTAAAGACAACAATAAAAGTTTGACAACAGTAAACAGAGAGATAATTCTTTTAAAAACATGAAGAGCTGGCCGGGCCTGGTGGCACATGCCTATAATCCCAGCACTCAGGAGGCTGAGGCAGTGAGTTCGAGACCAGCCTGTGCTACAAAGTAAGCTTAAGGCCAGCCTGAACTGCATAGTGAGACCCTGTCTCAAAAAGACAAAAAACAAAACAAAACAAAACAAAAAACCACGAAGAGACTAGTGATGGAGGGAGAAAGGAGGGGCATGATTGGAAGGTAAATACAAAGATTTCAGGGATGTTAATACATATACCAGCTGGCCATGATGAATGAAGTCATTATGTACTGTAAACATGTATTTATGAAAAAATTTCCCAGATATCTAGGAGCTCGAAGGCATATCATATTTAACTTTTTGCTCAGTATATGTTTCTCATACATGGTTGCAGTGGATGACGAGGAAGAGTCAAGATGCAGAAAGCTGAGGTCAGGAGGAGCCCCCTCCTGAGGGGAGGAAGGACTGCCCAGCAGCCGCAGGGCCTTTACGTACACAATCAGCCTGAGGCTGATGCTCATAGAGAATTCAGGACGAGTGCAATGTCCCGAACAAGAAGAATATCTAATCTTCAGCAAAGCCTCAGGACTGGTGGCTCCTCAGGGTACAAGAAGGCAAGTGTCTATTATCTCAGGGGAAGGCCAAGTCACTTTGTGCTTCGGCGTTCTGAGCTGTGTCCCCGTGAGACCCTGCCAGACTCATGAGAAGCAGTGACCTGGCCCTAGATACCCGAGGGGCAGACAGCTTCGTGCTCAACACATAGTGATTATAATCAGCTTAGGGAACTGGTTCGCCTACGTGCTACATCTTGATTGTCTGTACCCTGTCTGCCCCTTACCCTGTACTCTCCACCCCTAGCTCCTCTCCCCTCTCTCCTTGTTTCTTAACATGCCCCCTCTTTTTTTTTGCTTTTTAAATTATTCATATTATAGGCCTTTCAGAGAAACTATGAAATGCTAATGTTTCAGGGATTGGCTTATTTAATTTAGCACTAATTATCTTACTTATAAATCAAATTTATCCTTCCTTATGCTTGAGCACTACTCCAATGTTTATATTTACCACATTTTATCCATGTACCTCTTGATAGGCTCATAATAGGCCAGTTCTCTAGGTTAGCTATTCTGGGTTATGCTGCTATAAACGCAGGTATGCATGCATGCCTGCATTGTGATGTGATGACTTTAGCTCTTCTGGGAAGATGCCAGGAGGAGTGAAGCTGACTCTAGCGAAATTTCTATTTTTGCAGAATCTCCATTCTGATTTCCATGGAGATGTATTAGTTTATGTTCCCACCAAAAATACAGAAGAGTTTCTTTTCCTTCAAAGCTTTGCTAGTGTTTGTTGTTTGACAAGGGTCATCCATACTACAGTAAGGTGGAATCTCAATGCTCCAATTTGCATTTCTCTACTAGACAAAAATGGTGAACTCTTTTCATATTGGCCTTCCTTGTACACATTTTCCCATATAATATAAACATTAAACATATCTGCACTTTGTGATGTTAATATATTTGTTTTAAAAATGAAAAAAATCACAGATCTATTTCATTATACAGATTAAACAATTCTAAACAAAACCTTAATTCAATAGTTATCAACACTTAACAGTTTACCCCAAGTATCACTAGGGCAGTGTATTTGTTTATATACTGACTATCCAGGAAGTTGCTGAGACAGGTGTCATTTCAACCAATTGATCCTTGTATTGAACAAATTTGATAAAATTGTTTTTATGTTGCCTTTTATATTATCTTATAAAAATCTGCACTTTGACCATCTCGTATTTAATGTTTTTCTGGTGGAACCAGGGATTGAACTCAGGCCCTGGCTCTTGCCAGGCAAGCACTTGTTCTACTGAGCCATTTCCCTGGCCTCATCTTGTATTTAATTAATTGGACTGGCAAGTGATCTAAAATGTATAATAATATTTTTAGTTTAAAATTCTTTTAGGTAGTGGTAGTTAATGATTATAATGCTAACTACTAGAAGGGTACAAATCTTTTTCGCACATTAGGGATTAAAATCCTTGTACCCTTCTCTAGCACTGATGTTGGCCAGCTATTATTTGTGGACCAGCTGCCTGTTTTACCTCAAACATCAGCCATGTTCATTCACTTCTTCATTGTCTATGTCTGTATTAATACTTCTGTGGCAGAATACAATGTTTTGTTTCCAATCATAAAATGTTTACTCTCTGGCCCTGTTAGAAAAAAGTCTGTAGACACTTATATGAGAAAAATAACAAAAAAGTAATAGGAAAACAAACATTAAAGAAAGCTTTTGGCAAGTGCAAGTTCTGAGTTCAATCTCAGGTACTGCAGGGGAAAGAAAGAAAGAAAGAAAAAGAAAGAAAGAAAAAAAGAAAGAAAGAAAGAGAGAGAGAGAGAGAGAGAAAGAAAGAAAGAAAGAAAGAAAGAAAGAAAGAAAGAAAGAAAGAAAGAAAGAAAGAAAGAAAGAAAGAAAGAAAGATTGTATCTGTGAAAACAAATGATGCCCCAGACTTGGCCCATTGATTTTCTGCTGAATGCTGGCCTAGACTTGAGAAAATGATAGGAAAATTGCAGATCAAATTTAAACATGGAATAATGTGGTAACCCTCAAATTGCAGTTATTAGAAAAGACTGAAGAAATATTTTTTCAGGATTCAAAAACTTATCTGATTCAATAGAGAATTGAATCATGATGAGAAGATCTAAACAGTAGTTTTAGTTTGACTTTGATTTTACCATTACCAAACATCAACTAATATTCATGTTGGAATTGTATTGAATTGTCATTTGCATAGCTACAATGGCTTTGGATGTTAGAGGGCATCAAAAACTGGTGAAAGAAACAATCATTGGCTATACAGAAATTACAGAAAATAGAATAGATTGTTTTATTTATAAAACCATATATTCCATACCTTCACAGGAGTGAAATTTTCACACACACACACACACACACACACACACACACAATTTAGGGCATCTAGTTGTTAAATATTAGTAGCAGGTCACTGCGTATTTCTCTATTTCTAGGTTTTCCCCTTCATGGATATCCATTCCAATCCAAGTGATTATGCATTCTTTTGTGAATATCCCTTTCATCTTCCTAACTTCTTCTGCCCATGTTGCTCCTCCTAAAATCAATTTATACTTTCATTAATTTACATACTTTCCAAGACTTAGCTCCTATCACTCCTTTGTTGAGATTTCCATTACCTTTCAAAATACAAAAATCTGTTTCTCCTCTAATACACTTAACAATCTTTTTCTATCATTTCCCAAGTTTCTTTGGAGTTCTTTGTGCATTTATGCAGTGCTTGACTAAAAGTTCTTTGAAAACACAGAGATTATCATTTCTGTTTTTCACTTTATGGAGACCAGTCATATACCTCATGCACAGTGTTTAATGTGCTTCATTGAATACAACTGGAGAAATAATGTGCAATTAAAATTACTGAGTCCTGTTAACATTATTTCTGCCAATAAATTCCCTTCAGCACTATTTAATTTCTTTTAAAATACCTCCTTTACTTTGCAGCACTTTCTGCAAAATACTTATTTAAACTCAACTCTTTCTCCTCATTTGAATTATTTATTTATTTATTTATTTATTTATTCGTCTTTTTTGAGAAAGGCTCTTGCTATGCAGTTCAGGCTGGCCTTGACCTCACATTGTAACTCAGGCTGGTCTTGAACTTGCAAAAATCCTTCTGCGTCAGCCTCCTAAATGCATGTGGCATTACACCCAGTATCATCTATTCTTTAAGAGCCAATTGTTTCTCATCTCAGAGAGAAATTATTCCAGATAATAATAGCTGCAGAGGATATACTCAGTTTATTTCATGTATCTAATATTGTTTTTCAAATTTTTAATACAAAATTGTGACTTTATGTCCAAACTGCTAGTAGGAATTACCTTAGATTGTGTGACTTAGTCATTTCTCACTTTCTAGAAGTCCAAGCCCAGGGTACTGCCAGGGTCTGGGTGCATTGCAGACTGTGGTCCTCTTGTCACCTCACTTGTTAGAAGCCAGCAGCTGTCCTGGGTCTCTTACAGTCCCATCGATCAGCATAGCACCCTCATGACCTAAATCACCTCTCAGTGGCCATCCTGTGTCTCCTAATATCATCCCAGTAAAGGTCAATGACTCTTAAAAGGACACTGGTATTTCAGTCTATCACATCAAAAATATGATTTAATCGATGATTTCTGGCTCACAGTCCTCAAGGAAGGCCACAGCAACTAGACGTCTCTCTTAAGCTTAGTTCATAAACATTCTAACCATTTCCACTTTCTCCTGATCATAATGAAATAGTCTGATCCATGTTTCCACAATAACAGCTCTTTTTTTTTTTCAGAACCAGGGACTGCACTCAGGCCTTTGCACTTGCCAGGGAAGCACTTATTTCACTGAGCCATATCCCCAGCCCCTCAATAACAGCTCTTTAGAGCCCTTCAGTCCAGGACAGTCTTGCTCCATTCTTTTAGAAAAAGAATGCTACAGAATCTAAACAGAAAAGCCTGCTTCTGTTCCTGTTCTGTCTATTAACAGTCTTCCCCTGCACTGAAGACTTCCTGAAACTCCATAAGGAGAGATTTAGAATAATGTTCAGAAAGCTAAACATGGGCTGTTGAGGAGGATGCCACACCTGCAGAAAGTGTGAAAAGTTCAATGCGCCTTCACTCATATCTTGCCCTGTATATCTCATTATTGATATCTGGAAAAAAATTGATGATGTATTCTCTGAATTCTGTGAGCCACTCAGGCAAATGAACTGAACCCAAGGATGGAGTTGGAGCACCAATTTAGAGCTCTTTGGGCAGCAGCAGAGATAACCTGGATCTTGTCCCTTGTAACTAAAGTTGGGGAACAGGCTTAGAACTGAGTTCTCCAACTGTGGTATCTGACACTGTCTCTAGGTAGACGGAGTCAGAATTGAGATGAAGGATGCAAAGCTGAAAGAAAGGCACTGTGTCTCTCTCTTCTTCACAAAGCATAGAAACATTCTCAAAGTACTCACAGAAAAACTTGCATTCAGATCCTCAAATAATGCTTCTTAAATGAAAGAAACTCTCCAGTATCTGTGATCCGTGCAGTACTAAATGGTGTTGAACACATTGTTGTCACTCAATAAATGATTGTTGATGGGTTGATATGTCAGTGAAACATATTGAAAGTAGTTGGATATTACACTTACAGCTTATTGAAATGTAATAAAACTATCTTCAGTGTTAAGTATTTTAATGCTTTCAACTGTTGCTTCATCTTTCTACCACAGCTAAAGTTTCATACAATGTCATGAGGCTGCTGCCTGCTTATAAGATCTTTAAAAATGCTCAAGCCCCATAGCAATGCCAGGACCTAGGAAATCTGCAGTCATTTATGATTAATGATGCTCTGTGTTTTGTGAGGCATTATTAAAAACAGAAGCCTATGACATCACTGTTTCTGACAATAACTTTGAACACAGGGTCAGTCCTTCAATTTTAACATTTCTTTGTAAGATTAAAAGAAAGTAAAAACAATCGCATTGGGCACTTCACCCAGATGTGACAAGATGGGAGACACAAGTTTTCAATCTGTTTCTTCCAATGAAACGTCACCTCATTTCATAGAATATTGATGATGAGCAAATGTTACTGAAGGGCAAATCTAGTCATCAGGAAAACATAGAGTTCAGGACTCCATCAGCATCACATAGTCAATTCATAGAAGATGTGAACTGAAAGACTCAGGAATAGCTTACAAGCTGACTCATAACAAATGTACTTTAATATTTGCATTTCCTTCCAGATGAATAATTGGAGAGAAAATTATCAAACTCACAAAAGTCGAAGTATTCAAGGCCCATAAAAATATAAGCAAGTCCTGAAAAAAAGGTAGCACTACAATATAAAGACTTTTTACTCAATTATTTCATAATAGTAAAACTTTAAAAACTTAAATAGAAGACTACACTTGTAAATGGAAATTTCAGATTGAAGCACACACAGAATTTTCTATCCATATGAGAAAATAGATAGTGTTAAGCAAATACTTTATTAAGTGGTGCTTTATTGAAATTATTGTCATTTTTTAAAGGAATGCTTGATGTTACCAACAAAGTAATTCGAACTTGTCTGCTTGATGGACAATTTTATGATCCACAGCAAAAGTACATATTATCTTATCAGAATTAACGCAGCCATTAAAAACACACCTTTGTACTGAATTCCACCACTGACTACTAACATCTTAAAAACATTATCTTAATTGTCAGCTGATTCAGTGAGAATATTCCAAGTAGCTGCATAATTGGGCAACTCTTTCTGTTTTACAAGTACCTCACTCAGCTGCTAAGCCACAGCCTGACCTTCAATTTGTATGAAAAATTAAGTGGAAGGCCAACAGTTGAGCTGTGGTTTCTCTCAGTTTAATATGATTACCCTAGAGTCTGGCAAGGAGAAAAAAAAAAAAAAAACAAAAACAGCTGCTTGATAGTAATTGTCACTCCTCAGCCCTTCAGTGAAACAGCATTCCTAAGGATTCTGTTGGAGCCGGCTTCCAGTCCATTCTTCTTTTTTGAAGATGTGATGATGTGAGGATAGACAGCCCTAAAGTGAGAAATAATCTGAAAAATGTTCCCTTGCTTTATTCTGAAAAGTTAACTTCTGTTTTTTTTTTTTCAAAAAAAGGTCCCTTTGTATCACTTGAAAGTGGTAAAACGATGTGTCAGAGCTGTACCATTAAATAGCCTTGAACTATATGAACTAAGGTCCTATCATTGTTCTTCTTTCTGTTGTTACAGTAACCCCAATTGAAGATAATCAAGCAAGAGATATCTGAGAACAAGCACCCATTCATAACTTCACAGTTTTAAAAACTTCTATTCAGCCCAACAGGATTTGTGAATTAAAGGGTGTTAGACACATGTGCTGAAACAAAGTTCTTTTCAGTTAATGTCACAAAGGAAGTGAATTATAGGTTTTGTAATAAGACACTATTCTCTTTAATAAGAGTGATGGTGTTACTTTCTACCAATGAAAACTTGTCCTCAAGTACAACTTTTTTGCGGTGGGTGTTGTTCTGTCTATATGACTTCTTGCTTTCATACCTTTGGTATTTGCCCAGTTATTTTCAAAATATTGTACTTTGTAAATGGTTCCAAATGTTTAGAGTGTGCTTTTCTGAAACCATTGGTGAAATTCCAAGAACTGGAAGATACAAATAATGGGCTCATAAAGCGTGCTGTTAGTATTTCTCCTTTATATTTTGTGGGTCAAACAAACTAGAAGCAAATGAATAGAAATATGAAATACTTTGAAGTGGTTTGCAAAATCCTCCTAGACACATGAAATGAATCAGTGCCACGGGAATCCCTCCCCCACCGATGAAGGAATTAGGTTCTAGCGAAAGTGCCTGTGTATGTGCCCACCAGGATTCTTTTCTTCCACTTCCTCCAACAGCAAATACTTATTGGATGTCAGCTGAATTTGAATACCCTTTACCATAATGGGAAGCCATTCAAACATGTAAAGAAGTAAAATAGTATGATTTATGCTTTTTAAGATGATCCTTTGGATTGGTATGTGGAGAGTAGATTGTAATGGAGCAACAGTTAATAAAGATTTCTGGTCACACTGCTGTTGCCCTGGGGTGCATGTGAGACAACACAAAGAAAGGAGGGAGATGATGTGGTGCAATTCTGACTTCTCTGGCCTTTTACTTTATTTCTCACTGGTGAGTCTTCATTTGTCATTGAATCCTATGCTCTCTGAAATGCTACCTTTTCCCATCCTTACATATCCACCAGCTTTACCTTTTTTCATGAAATCTACCTTAATTGTGATAACATAAAATTTCATTTCTCAAACTATGTCTTCAATAATAAATTTTAATGTAGGATAATACATAACCTATAGTAGCAATCAAATTCAATTCAATGTATTGTACAAATAAAGCAAAAGCTATTGTTCTCATTTTAAAATAATTTAAACCTGAAAGAAGTTAGTAATTCAGGCAGTTACTATAGAACAGAGCCTCAGTTTGAACTGTAGGCTTTCTAACAGAAGCAATACCTGCATGTTTTCCTTTAGTGAGTGTTATTTCAGCTTTTATAACTGTGCCAATTAATGAAGACAAAGATCAGACATAAGCATCGAACAGAAGAAAACTGTTATTTGTGTCTATAAGTACAGGAAAGCACATAAATAAAATAAAAGTGACTGATTTTAACTATTCTCAACATTTTCATGCTTATAAAATGTGTGACGTGGATATAAAATGCAGAAACTCATCTCAAAGAGTCAGGAAAGAATGATGTGCAGTATGGTGATTCATAACTTAAAGCTGTAGGAATCTTCAATGAATGCTATATGATGAATGTCACCTAGCTATGTGTGACTGCTAACCAGGGTTATCAGCTTGACTGGACTAAGCAGATTAGTAAGGCACCCTTCTGGGTGTGTTTGCAGTGGATATTTCCAGAGATGACCAGAGATGATGTTGGCTGGCCCACTAAGGAAGGAAGGCCTGCCACATCATGAGAGGTGCAGTCGGTGTGTTTGCAGCCCAGATGCAGGGAAGAGCGGGAGGAGGAATCTGGCTGCTTTTCCCGGGCTCCATTCTGCTTGAGTGAGTGAACCTTTGCTGCTGCCATTGCCTGTGGACACCAGACTCCAGCTTCTTGGGTCTGTGTACCAGTCTTACATGAGAGACTCTCCAGTCCTTCTGTGTGCTACACTAGGGATCTCTCTTGATTTTTGGGCTGAACCCAAGTTCTAGCTTCTGCCTAATCCTTTGGCTGTAGCACAGCTTGGGCCATTCTGCCTTCCACACTGTAAGACCACCTAATAATCCAATATATAATTATACATAATATATTTATAAATATAACTATACGTGTAATATATGTCTATTGGTACTGATTATGTACTTATAGAGATTTCTAAACTATACACTATGTTGACATCTTTTTAAGCAACCAATGTTAATCTACAAGTTATATCTTTTGTAGATAAAATCTACAGATTATATATCTAGTTTGTGAATGTGGTATAGTGATATAAAGCTGCCTTAGTCATTTTTAATCCATTCATTTTACAGTAAATGATAGCACCAGGATCATATAATTCACCTAAGCAAGTTACTCAGACAATCGGCTGGTCCTGTTCTCCAAATGGTGCTTTTCACCTCCCCATTCTTCTATAGCCATATAAGACAAAAGGCATCTAAGGCAAAATGTTACATGTAAACTATCTATGAACAACAACTTGTACAAACTGTCTGAAGTAAGACTTTCTGAAAAACAATTGTAGATCTCTCTTGTCATATTATACCTGGAAGCTCTTTTGGGTCAGGAAGTCAACTGTAGCACCTCAATTTTCCTCCTAACTGATTGAATTCTGCTTACTTAGTCCACTAAAGTAAATGGAGATTGCTTCTGAATCAGTAGCTTGAGACTGATTTTTCTCAGGAGGGCCAGGACAGAATTTTTGTTAGCCAGTCTCCTTATAAAGTGAACTGCCACTAAGGTATTAACTTTGGTTTTGTTTAACACACAAAGAAAAAAAATTAGTTCATATGAGGTCCAATTTCCAGATAGATTTGAGTTTTATTATTTATTTGCATTTTAGGACAGGGTCTACAAGGTCTACAAGGTCTCACTATGTAGATTGGACTCATAGTGTTCCTACTGTTTATCGCCTCCCAAGTGCTAGGAATACAGGCGCATGTCACCATGCCCAGTCTCAATCGCCCTCTCAGTGCACCTGGAGGTCAGAGCTAGCACGGCAACCCTGGGGATCGAACCCCTGTCCCCTGCGCCTGCTTATAGGTGCCTTAATTCATCAAGCTATTTGGCCGGCCCCTTCATTACTATTTAAAACACATGTTGACTTAATTTTAGTCTCAGAAGATTTTAGAAGAAAAATGAAATATAAGTGTTACAAAGTTTACGTTAATAATTTGAAATAATATATTTCAGAAGAAACACTTATACTCCTACATGAAAATGGAATATTAGTTATCTGAGGTTATGTAACATTCAGTTTCACTGGAGAATACTGACATGCTAAGAAATAGTAATATGACCAACTTTAAACTTTTAGGTTAGCAGCGCCAGTGAGATAGCTCAGTAGACTAAGTGCCTGCTTAGGCAAGTACAGGCACTGGGGTTTGATCCCTGGCACCATATGCCATGCCAGCCAAGCCCCTGGACACACTGAGCCAACTGAGTCTGGGTGTGGCGGTGCACACCTGTAATCCCAGCATCGGGGATGCTGAAACAGGAGGATCCTTATGAGTTTCATTTGTGTAGTGAGACTCTGCACAAAATAACAACAACAACAAAAACAACAATACTACTACTACTACTACTACTACTACTACTACTACTAATGCTTAGATTGTTGGGCACCTTTTGCAAGTAGTCTTGAATTAAAATTGTAGAAATATCCCTTTAAAGCAGCCTTGTTCCAAGTGTAGATCACAGCTCTCTCTTACTGGAGAAGAGTAATGACCCTTACTAGGAGCTGATTTTGTCCCCAAGGAGACATTTGTTGAAGTCTGGAATCATTTTGGCTGTCACAGTCGGGGAAGGAGCACTACAGGCTCGGGGGCTGCTGTACTGCACAGTGTCAGCTGCTGCAACAGGGAGCTGTCTTGTCTCAAGCGTGAGCAGTGCCTCATCTGAAAATCCCTCTAGCAGGAAGGTGATCAAGAGCCCTGACCAGAAAGTGCATTAAGGATGATAGGATGAGAACATGAGCATTACATCACCAGGGACTGGTTCCACCTGCCATCCCTCGTGGCTTGCCCATGTAGAAACTAGGTGAATATGTATTTAATGCATACACCAATGAGCAAGTAAAATACAGTTAGTGTTCTCTGCTAATTTGCTCAAGTTCTTTTAAATTATGAAACAATAGAAGGTATTTTCCTTTTCTATAGTAAGAGCAAGGTAGTTGTCATTATAGTGGAGAAACACAACTATTTAATATCTGAGAAGCATTTTTAAGATTATGCTTTTACCATACTTTGGAATGCATGTAAGTGAAGACTTTGATTATATTTCAGCTCTTTTGTGTAAGGGATACACTAAGATGGATTTGGTGGGACATACATTTAGCTATTTATTATATTGTAAAATTACTGTTCATTCTTATGGAATAATAAAATTTTTGGAAAAGGCCTGTTTTACAGTTTTTAGACATAAATGATAGAATTTTTATATACCCTAGGCAGCAATATTAGTTATAAATTTATACCATACACCACTTTAACTGTTTTTTAAGAGACTGATTCAAATCAAACCATATGCTATGGCTTTTTCCTTATGGAACTCTCAAATATACTGTGAGAATAATTATTCCTACTTAATGAAGTTACAGAAGAGAATGTGGCACTAGATGGTGAGACACGAGTAATCTAATGAAAACCCCCTGTAAATTCTATAGGCTTGCACTAAGAGTTTGCTGTTTTGTGGGTTTTCTCCTAGTAAGAGGATAAATAGCTGTTGAAATCTTTTAAAGAATGAATGGATGCTAAGGATTCAAAAACTTTCCTTCTCAGGGGATTTTATATTAACAGTATAACAAAGTCGTGGACCTTTGGGAAACTAATTTCATCATGATAACTGTGGGGAAAAGCAAGTGGTGAGAAGTACTTACGTTTCTCAAAAATATATCACATAGATTTTTTTTATTCAGAAATTAAGATGGACAATTAGACCCCACTATAGGCAGGCTTTACAAGGGGATCGATTTAATGCATGACACACAATTAATAGGAGGACTTTAAATATTCATACAGAAAAATCAAAAGCAGAAGAGTGCATGCTATCTGTCCATGTGCTGAAGATGCAAAGAATCCAGCCAAGGCCCTGGATCCAGACCTGGAGCCCACAGCAGTGTCCCCTGAGTTCCATCAGAAGCCCACGGAGGAGACTGTCAGGAAAGACTGCGATATGCACTGGAAAGCCCAGGAGCCAGAGCTGAAGGCCAGAGTCTGCAATGAGAGTCAGATGACACCCAGGTGAAGGCGCAGGGCAGAACTCCTCGGCAGACCGCAGCCCAACTCAGCAGCCTCTGCTCTTCTGAGGGTAGGGAGGGGCAGGAGGTGAACTGCTGACTCAGACAGGCCCCCAGAGGTGCATGGCAGCAGAGGCCTCTGGGAACTTGGAGTAAGACAAGCCTAGAGAAAATTAGCTTGAAATCCTCTCCTTCTGTCTTCCCTTTATTCTGTTCTGACGATAGTCTTCAGGTGGGTCATCTACGCCTAGAACGACGCTGACTGTTCGACTGGGTGATTCCCCTCGAATTGACAGTTAATTGATCCACCGCAGACTCTCATTATTCTTTGCCACTAAACTTCATTACTGGCTTTTTGAGTGCCTTTCTGCACATCAACTCTTTCCATCTATCCATTCTTCAGTTTCAGCATTTTCAAAATAACAGACCTAAAAATGTTGTTCCTCTAACGATACTCAACTCTCTTCTTAAGAAGGCAGAACACTTTTTATAAAATTTGCTCTCTACCTATTTGTCTCCACTCCTTGTTCTCTCTCCACACATACCTTACTTTCTTTCTAAAATTACCATGATCATTCATGCTTTTATGGCTTTCACTTTTCTAGATGGATAACATCAAAGAATCTTTCAATTCCAAGTATTGAAATATCATCATTCTTCGTCTTTCTTGCCCTTCCCCAAATGCATTTCTATGTACCTACTTAATACCACATTCTAATAAAATTATGACTTGAATATTTATTTTGTCATGGAATGTGACACCATGAAAAGGCTATATATTGCAAGGCACTGTATCCCTAAGGATAATGCCTGATACTGGTGCTTTAAATAAAAGGGTGGAGCACTCTATACTCATGAGAATGTCTAAAATGAAAAAGGTTAACCAAACCAAGGAAAATGATTTAAGGAGGTGAACTGAAGCTTCCCGATGTGGGTAATAAAGGTAAGCAACAGTACAGTTTGGAGAATGGCAGTTGTGTAGTGATGAAGCACGCACGCACATTGTGTTGCCTAGCTCACTAATAGGCAGTCATCCAAGTGAAATTTAAGTGCATGTACATATAAACTCTTGTACATGAATGATTTTAGACCTTATACATTAATAGCCTTAAAAGGAAAACAGCCCAAATCCCTACCAACAGGGGCCTTGGTAAATAAAGTGCCTAGCTATACATGTAGTGCAACTTCATTAATATATAAAGGGGTGAAATTTTGTGAAGCCCAGTAGTGTTAAAAAGTTGAATGAAACAAATCTAGGTAAAGAAAATTTGGTATAGAGTTAGGAGGAATTATTTCTAAGTTTCTATCATACAGTACAGAGACTATGTTCCAAAAAATTTCATGGTATATTTCCAAGTACCGAAGAAAGAAGAATCAGAAATTTCCTAAAATTACCATTGACAATGCTTTAGGGGATGGAAATGCTAGTGACTAGGTCTTGACCATTACACATTGTATACGTGAATCAAATGACTGTACTTACTCCCATATATATATATATATATATATATATATATATATATATATTTTTTTTTTTTTCAAATTTCTTGAGTAAAAGTAAGTGCTTAGTATATCAATAAATTTTCATGAAACTCTACAAAACACAAATTCTTTCAGCAATAAGAAACAGAATAGTTGTTGCTGGGGAGGGGCTAGATAAATGGATAGGTTAGGGCAGGGCCTGAAGGAAAGGATTAAAAAGGGATCTCAGGGAACTTCTGGTGAGACAGTTGTATTCCCTGTCTTCACTTTGGTGATGGTTTCAAGGGTATAAAAATATGTCAAAATTTATCAAGTTGCACATTGTAAACATGCACAATATAAGTGACAGTATTCTATGACACTTAAACTTCAGCAAATCTTTTATGAAAAGGAAAAGAAGGTAGAGAAATCATGCTCAAAAGATATTTTCAAGCAATTTTATAAGGCAGACACCACTGGCTTCATTGGTGTTTAGCAGGATAAATATTTATTGAATAATTTGATGAAATACTTTTCTTTTTCAGGAACTGACAGATTTATTTATTTGAAATACACAATCACTTCTATCTCATTTGGAAAGTTTCCTTCACATTCTTTGTTAGTCAAACGTATGATATGTAATGTTTTAATCTGATTTTCTATGCTACAGTGAAAAATTGAATTAAGCATAATTCTACCAAGTTTACCATGTGGCCCCCAAACAAAGAATTTAACTTTGTTGGGCATCAGTATGCTATTTTTTAGAAGACCATTACAGTTGAGTGACCCTTACGCTGTGCCAGGCTGGCTCACCAGGGCACACTGAGACTGGGTGTGAGGGTGTGTGCCTGTAATCCCAGTGCTTGGGAGACTGAAAACAAGAGAATCACCAGGAGTCTAATCTGTGCATAGAGACCCTGTAGAACTTGTACTGAAATATACATAAAAAGAAAAACAATCTAAAGTAGAGTGGACACATTTCAATAAATGTTGACAGGAAATTTTTACAATATTGAGGAAAGGGATTAGTAGGGACAGATCCTACTGTGCTTATGGCCTCTCACATAGTTTAAAATCCAGAAGGGAAATGAGGTCACATGCCAGTATTTGTAAAGATACCCCAAGTATAATGGAAAAAAAGAGAAACTGCCTGTTCTGAGAGAACAATGAAGTCTCTTCCGATGAAGTCTATTGCAAATAACATTTCACTGGATACTGCCTCTATGAGATTGTATGATTCTGATAAGGCAGAGCTGTAATTTTTTGACAACATACAGTCCTAGATATTATTTAATCAGACTAAGATGGTAAGAAAGTTCATCTAAACAGAGTGAACACCACAGCAGTGCAGAAAGCAGGTTTGGTAAAGGAAAGTTGCTGATGCTGCCTTAAAACTGAGGAAGAATGTGGGCTAAGCTTGGAAATGTTTTGGTGCAAACCACTGAGTGTTTTGCATACTGTGGTTCAGAAGTTTAGAGGTTTGGACTCATGTTTTAGAAAGTGAGCTAACAAAACACTGCACTTAAGCAAAGCCACAGGATAAACATGAGAAACACTTTGTTGAAGTCACTTTTACTCCACCTGGAAGGACACTAGCGCCCATCAGTGCACTACACACAACTGAAGCACCTGGATTATGGAGGAAGTGGTTCATTTGAGTTCCACACATGTGGAATTTGGGGTGGTAGGACAACAATTGGATGCAAAAATCCAGTGGGCAAAATGAGAGTTGGTCGGTTACTATAAGTAAAAGGTAGTGCAATATTTATTAATTAAAGATTTACAATATGCAAAGTATCATTAAAACCCACAAATTAATATCCCTGTTAACTCATTTGGGTTCTCCCAACATCTCAATGAATCAATTTTCCGTCTCCTTTAATGGGCTTTAGCTCTATGGTCTTCCATCAGATCAACAGCCTACTGTGGTAGGATATGGAGGAGTTTAACAAAAGGCTGAACTAAATGGCCTGAGACCAGGTGTGTGAGTTTCAGTATCTGGAAAGCTCAGGATCTAATGGTGGTGTACTGAACAGAAGATAGCTCACTAAGTTAGTGTTGACAGAGTAGACAGGAAATACTCTCTGAGAGAACCTTTGTTTGCCAAATTGCCAGTGATCAGTGGACCCCAATGTTTTTAGGCCCTAAGAATAGATATCATTAGAGATAACTCTCCCCTGCTGGGGGAGGGTGGTTTAAAAATAGTTCAAGCCATTATGTTTGATGTACACTCTTTTCTTGTTTGTATTACACTATGACGTATGTTGAAATAATTATGCAACACCATAATGCAAAATCAATGGGAATGCTGAACTTTTTTTGAGAAATAGACATTCCTATTAATTCATTTGCCACTATGATACCTGCCAGAAGATGTAGCTTGTCATTTGGTACTCACTCAAAGGATTATTTTTGTGTTTAATTTATTTTCTTAGTTTATCAGTACAGGTATGTCATACACACTATTTACATTGTTTGTGGGTAGTTGGTACATTAATTCGCCTTTATTCTTTTTAGAACCCTTTAGTTTCCCTTCATCCACCTTTCATCCATCCCATGAGCCATTTCAATTTATGTTTTTTTTCAGTGGTGAGATTTTGATATGAGGTTTGATATGAATCCAAGTGATTTATTATGGTCTCAAGCAATCAAACTTCTCAGATGATGTTAGTCTGAATTTGCAGGGACTCCCACGATTAGCATCACTATCTCTGCTCCACCACGGAGCAGCTGACATTAGATTCTCATAAGGAGTTTTTAACCAAGATTTCTCATATGCATACTTCAGAGCCAGCAGAGGTCATGTTTTCACGGGAATCTACTGTTGCCACTTATTTGAGAGGAGGAAAAATGGTGGGACGATCTGGGAATGATCAGGAAAAAAACCAGAACATTCCAAACAAAGACCTAGCCAAAAAAGGACAAATAAAATGCATAGACACTTCTCATAAATGGTACAAATGGTCAATAAACATGCTGCTGGGTGTGGTGGCACAGGCCTGTAATCCCAGCACTCAGGAGGCTGAGGCAGGAGAATTGTTGTGAGTTCAAGACCAGCCTGAGCTACAAAGTGAGCTTAACGCCAGCCTGAGCTGCATATTGAGACCCTGTCTCAAAAAGACAAAAAATAAATAAATAAATAAATAAAACATGACAAAATGTTCAAAATCTTTGGCCATTAGAAAAATGCAAATTTAAACAACACTAAAGTATACAAGAAATAATGGCAATCATCAAGACACCAATTAATAACAAATGCCAGGAAGGCTATAATGCAAAAGTAACCTTTGCACTGTTGTTGGTTGGGAATGTAAAGTAGAATAACCCCTGGGAATGAGTATGGTGGTATCTCAAAGAAGCTAGGTTAGGAGTTCCATTTGGTCCACCTATTGTCCTTCTAGATATCTTCTTCCAAGAACTAAACATATCAGATTACAATGATGTACACTAGTGCTTATAAAAGCACAATTCATAATAGCTAAATTCTGGAAACAGTTCATATGTTCACCAACAGACAAACAGAAAAAACACAGTATGCTATGTATATAGTGGAATGGTAGCCAGGGGCATAGTTTACTGGCATAAGTGCAAGCTTGGAAAGTACACGGTCCTGAGTTTTATCCCCAGTATGAAAGAAGTATAAAAAAATGAAATAATAATCAGTTACAAAAATGGATAGGTTTGAGACATTTGTATGAAGACAGATACAACTGAAAAACATAATGTTTGCTTAATAAATTACATACACAAGTTTAGAAACTACACAGTTTCTCTATATGAGTCATGAAAGGTACAAATAAAGAACAAAATAAAAGACTTATTAAAGGATACAGGATATATATATATATATATATATATATATATATATATATATATATATGAAAAGGTTCAAGAGGCTGGGGGGTGAGGAAAGCAGAGAGGAAGGGGACAAAAAATGATTTAAGATATGGCATGTACATTTACCAAATATCCATAATGAATATAAGTATTATTTGCCATAAACATGAACTACAATAATAATAATAATAATAATAATAATAATCTAAATGAGAATTGTGTCAAGAGGTGGGGAAAGGGGGTCTAGAGGTGAAGAAATAGAAAGTGGGTTGGTAGCATAAATGGAAGTATATATATATTATATTCATATACATATATGAATATAATATATATATATATTCATTGTCTGTGATGAATGTAAATTCCATGCACTTCAAACCTGAACTTAAAAAGAAAAAGAAAAAAACAAAACAACTAGAACCTACTAGATATGTTAGATTTGAGATGGTGTAGCAAAGGTCTGACTTCAGTTTCATCCCTCACATAGTGTTCAACAATCTCACCCATTTGATTTCTGAGGCAATAAATGAATGAATGAATCAATATATAAATAGTTTCCCTGTCCTTATTTTTGTTTCTCACATTTTACATCCAATTCATAAGAAAATCTAGCCAGCTCTATTTTCAGAATATATTTAATTCATCATCTGTCCTACTTTCACTGTTATTATCCTGGTATAAGCCTACATGATGTCCAAGCTAGATGAAGTTAACTACTTCCTAAATGTCCCATTTCACTCTTAAGCCTTCAGCCACAATCCAAAAACAGGTGGGGTTATTCTTTTAAAGTATGGGGTAGATCATAGTCCTCCTTTTCTAATTCTCCTCAGGCTATGAATACAGAACTTCTCACTAAAATTGTAGTGGCTTCCCTAACTCTCCCAACATTTTGTTCTCCTTTGATATAGGGTGTGTTCCATTGTCCCCCTAAAGCCTCATGCAGTCATGGAGTGGTTTCTAGAGTCTGTGATTGATTCTTTTCGTTATATATTTAGTACAGGGTCTACAAGGTCTCACAACACAGATCCGACTTGTAGTAAGCCTTCCTGTTTTTCAGCCTTCCAAGCACTGGGACTACCGGGTCCAACCTCATTCAACATCTCAGTGCACCATGGGATAGGGCCAGCATGACAGGCTATGGATTTGACTGCCAGCCTGGCCCATGCATCTGCCCAAGCAGACCCTTTATTCCACTGAGCTATCTGGCCACCCCTTGTGATTGTTTCTTGATCCAATACTGGGATTACAGGTTTGAGTGCTACAACCTGGCCGAGGGTGGGTAATTTTCATTACAATGTAAGGATGTGAGAGAGACTAGCTGGTTGCTTAAACTGATGACATTCTGTTGCTCTTTGCCATGAAAGTGTGTTCTCTGTCATGTGTTATTTGTCTTGGAGCCAGCTGAGTATGCACTGAAATGTCCACTATCTGTGAGCTAAATAAACCTTTCCTTCCTTCATTTTGGGTATTGGATATTTTGTCCCAGCAACAAGAAAAGAGTAACTGAGACAGAATTTGGTAGAAGAGAAGTGGGGTTGGTGCTATAACTAAACCTGGCCATGTGGATTTTAAGATTTGGGGAATGGTTTATGGTAAGAGACTGAAAAGGTTCAGAGATCTCAAACCTACAAGAGAAGTGCTGGAACAGCTTTGCATGGGAGATGCATGGGAGATTCTAATCAGAGCTCAAAAGACCAGAAGGCTGATAGAAATCCTTTCTGTAAAGACCAGGTTGGAGAAGTTTCTTCTGGGAAGAAAGACTGCATTATTTGTTGGACTCTGAATGATTTGTATCATGGCTTGGCAGAATGTTTTTCTGCACTTTGCTCATGTCCAGAGACTTTGCCCAGGAATGAAATTAAGTGTGGAAGATTGATTAATCTGACAAAAGGAATTTCAAAACAGTTGGATATTGAGGCAGTGGCATGGCTATTGTTGGGGGCTTTTATTTAGACTTAGATTGGGAATAAAGAGTAAAGAGCCCAGCAGGATGATTTGAAACATTGTGAGTTTGGCCAGAAAAGGAGCTCCAATAACACTGTGGAATGCAAAGACAGAGCTGAGAGGATCTCTATTGCCAGGAAGAAATCAAAGAATGAAAAGGATGGCCTGAAGGCATCAAAGGAGGCAGAAGGTCTCCACCCACCCTCTGCATCCTCAGAATTGTGAGGGTGAGAGACTTTGCCTTGAGGGAAAACCCACAGGACCTAATGTTCCAAAATGGTGGTAGAGGCCTTACCAGGTTCCAGTGTGGTGCAAGCATGGAGAATTTTTTCCTCAGAATCAGGGTCAGAGTATTCAGTGATGCATTCATTCTACCCCTATAGTCAAGAAAGAAGGAAGCCTGACTAGTGCTCCAACTGGAAGCATACCTTGGCATTTTCCATGTGGCACTGGTTTTATGCATTTGCAAAATGTAGGAGTTCTGAGGTTAAGAATGCTTCCACCTAGATTTCAGAAGAGGGACTGACAGGCCAGGCAGTGGGGCCCTAGGAGGGCAGTGTGTAAGGTTGTGAGAATCCTATTCAGTGGAAACCCCAGAAGTCTGGAAAAGCCACGAATGCAGATGGTCTAAGAAAAGCTGCAAGAAGGGAGCAAAACAGGCCTGAGAGAGAAGCCATGAGAGCTACAGCTAGCTGCAGAGTCATAGAGGTGGAGCCATATAAGTTCATAATTTGACACAGATTTCTTTGGATGTTTCACATGGAGCTACAGGACTTAATGTTTGCTCTGCTGGATTTTGGACCTGTGTTGGTCCCAATGTTTTGTATTCCCCTGCTGTTTGTACCATTTGGAATGGTAAAGTTTTTCTTCTGCCACTGAATGTTGCAAGTGTTTAACTTTTCATTTGTATAAGCACTCATAGGAAAGACTTTATTTTTGATCTTGGAGACTTGGAACTTGGACTTTTCAGCAATGCGGAAATTGTTAGGACTTTGGAAACTCTTAGAGATGGACTAAAATATCTTTTGCATAAAGGGATGTGCATCACTCTTTGGGGGTCCAGGATGTGAATGCTATTGTTTGTGTGCATTTGGCCCCCAAAGCTTCATGCAGTCATGGTGGGACTTCTGGAGTTTGCAATTAATTCTTGATCCAATGTTGGGATTACAGGTGTTGGTGCCACACCCTGACCCTGTGGTAGATACTTTGTATTACAATATAAGGAGGGGAGAGAGGTTAGCCAGCTGCCTGAGCTTCTGCCCCTCTTTTGCTCTTTGTTGCTGCCCTAAAATGTTGTCTGCCATGTGCCACTTTGTCTTAGAGCCAGCTGAGTATGGAAGAAAATGTCCACTAACTGTGAGCTAAATAAACCTTTCCTTCTTTCAATTTGGGTGTTGAGTATTTTGTCCCATCAATGATAGAATAGTAATGGAGACACCCTTGTTCCATCCAGAAGTATTAATTGATTCTCTTCTCCCTCACTGAGCAGGCTTCTGGTCCAGTACCTTCACACTTGCTTTTTCTTCTGCCTAAAATTTTCTTCCATCTGACCTTTTCATAGTTCACTACTTCTCTTTCTCTAGGTTTCTGCCCAAATGCCAACTTTGTGCAGGGTCTTTCCTCACTATTCTGTATAAAATAATTAGCTTTTCAATCCCATAACAAGTATAGAGTAAATGCTCAAAAATACTAAATGAAATACTCACTGTTTCTTAGGATATTTGATATTTTGCAAGTGAATATCCTAGGATGCAAACAAATGTCCTAAGATTTCATATCTACTACATTTGAAAGTAAGAATTTAACTCAACATGTTCCAACTCCAATGGCTTAGTTATTACATGGGGATGTAAATTCCAATTCTGATTTGGGAATCTTCAAAGAGAGATACTTAAATTATGGTAGGAAATGGAATTATATTGGGTGGACCATGAAAATAGTTGAAGAATACCACAGTAATGATTTTAATCCTTTCAAGTCATGGATTTCTTTGAAAATCAAATGAATCTTTCACTATGCTCTAACAGAAAGAGGCAGAATGTGGTGCAAGCATGGGGGATTGTATACAATTTGTGTAGACAATTCTTTTGCAATTTTGATAGTAAACTATCAAAGGAGGGAGGGAGAAGAAATAAGCCTTCTGGTTTAAAAATGTATAAATGTGATTGTTTACATATGAATTATTCAAACATGATCAGTTAGTTAAAAAGGAACAAAGATGACCAAACCCTGAATATTTTGTACTCAAAACAGCTGGGGCTGTGCTGTTCTCCAGTGGCCTGCTCATTGTATTAGTCACTGTTTCTTTATTGGGACAAAGTACCTGATACCCACAACTTGAGAGAAGAGGGGTTTATTTTGACTCAGGGCTACATTCTCTGATCTCTTTGTTCTGAGGCAGAAATGGCTTCGTGGAAGAGCTTGTGTAAAAGAGAGCTGCACAAGATATGTCTTTCCAAGTCATGCTTCAAATGACCTTTTCTACTAGGTAGCTAGTCTCTACCATCCATCCACAAGACACACACAGTACCCCATATGCAAGGTATCTTCTGAAGTCCTACCACCAAACACATGAGCCACTGGGGGACATTCCAGATCTACACCATATCATCCATCTTCAATCTACTGGCAAGTAGTAAATCAAAGACTTGATTTTAAGTGTTACAAGTCAAGGTTCACATTCCTTCTGCCCTTTTGGGCTGCCTCCTCAGAAGTGGGTTACCCTCCTAATCCTCTGAGATGTTTTCATGTTATTTTGGTATTCAAGATATGGATTTTTTTTTTCAGCATCAAAACAAATACTGAAAAAAGATGATGGCTGGGCGTGGTGGCGCAGGCCTGTAATCCCAGCACTTGGGAGGCTGAGGCAGGAGGATTGTTGTGAGTTCGAGACCAGGCTGAGCTACAAAGTGAGCTTAAGGCCAGCCTGAACTGCATAGTGAGACCCTGTCTCAAAAAGACAAAAAAAAAAAAAAAAAAAAAAAAAAAAAAAAAAAAAAAAAAAAAAAAAAAAAAAGAAAAAAAAAAGAAAAAAGATGATGAAGAATATTTTGCTCTATGTTTTTTAAAAATAGAATACAAAAAAAGCAGAAAAAAATAGAAACACTATCACATTTCATTAGCCAAAATAAAAGGTATTATTTATGTTGTTTAAATATGCAAAATATTTTATAATTACCTATGGATTTGAGAAATTTAAGAGGTTCTTATAACTGATAAAAATATCAGAGGCTAAATGACAGTTTAAAAATATAGACAAGGCTGAAAAGTCTAACACAAGACTTCATTCTATTATTCAAGTTCCTTTAATCTGCAGTTTGTTTTTCATTGTCGAGACAGCTGAAATGGTGCAAGATTGTGACATTGTGGTCAATTGAACAATTACAAGGAATTTTATATGTTCCAGATCTTGTAGGCAGAGTAAAAAATGTCAACATATTTTCATTTACTTGAAGAATCTTACAAAATATTTAAAAATCTTCAAATCTAATCTGAATACCAAGAAGTGGCTGAATGACATTCTTAACCCAATTTGTATAACAATTTATCTGGTCTGCCCATCTATTCATTCATTTACTGACTTATGAAAGAATCTGGCCATTAACATGGAAATCCTCACGCAGTGCTTTACGGAACCTCTAAGTGACTGACAGGACTTCCCAGAGTGCAAATGTACTCTCTGCTCCAGCTTATCAGTTACCCAGGGAAATTTAACACGGATGGTGTCGGCTTTTAACTTAGAGCGTTACTGTATAAACAGAAGAAGCCAGTAGGAAAATCTTGTTTTGGAGTTTTCCACTCATTTAAATTTAGAAAAGGTCATTTCAGTGTGGTCCTGCTTCCAATTAATGAACTCCAGAAAAGGATTAGGTTTACCTCATACAGTCTTTCCAAAATAGACTAACCTTGAATCACACAAACTCCAAGAAAAGGTAAATACTCTATTCTGACTCAAATTAACTTAGACAGGGAGACAATCCTATGTTGTTTATTTTATTACACCCTGAGCTTAGAGTCCCTAAAGTTAAACTTAATAAAAAAGAGACCCATTTTATTGAAATTTTTTTTAAAGAGCCATTCTTTTGAATATGTGTTACTTTAAATTCTTGTCACTGACCCAAAGTTTGCCATTTTTATTCATTCAATAAAATGACAGCAATAATTGCCTGCTGGTATCACTATGAAAAATTCTACAGTAATTGAGAAATTACAGAGGGGCTAAATTCTGCTGAAGAATTGATACAAAAACTTGAATTATTAAATATTTAATCTATGTCATGAGATTATAAACAGATGACATGTGCATATTGGTCAGCTCACATCAAAGAAATGCATTATTCTGGAATGATCTTTTGGGGAGCTTCAGTGGAAATTGAGACATGTGGTCACAGTCTAGATTTTTTTTTCTGCATGAATGTAGTCAGTCATTGTCTCTCAAATTTACCCCCATACTTACACAAACAATAAAGATTCCACTAGAGGAATCTAAGATGGCAAAATTTTTATAGTAGTCTACCCTTGTCAATTTCTACGGACCTCTACCTCATTCTGATCTAGTGTTCGATGTAAAAAATGTCCCGCTCAGGCAGACCAGAACAGATGAAGTTTTATACTTTCTAAAGATAAATTAAATTCATAGATTCCATAAAGTCAAGAGTATAATAAGTATTTTGGATATCTAATTATTAAAAATTGATTAATTTCTGTTTACACGCAAAGAAAGCAATAGAAAAATTAATTGGGTTAGGCCAATTTACTAGTATATTGTTAAAAGCACTGGATTTTTTTTTTCTGTTCCTTTTTCTAAATAAGATATTGAGCCTGAAGATACCAACAAAATGGCTAATGCAATCTTTTTGAATTAAGAAAATTAAGTTTCATCTTCTATTCTGGGATCTCACAGTAGCTTACTCAACCATAGCAAAACTCCAAAGTGCCAACACCTGTAATCAACAGGAAAAGTCTTTTAAAACTAACAAATCATTCTTCCCACTGGAAGCATAAACAAAGCCCTAATTGGAGGTTTTGCTCACTATTCTTCCCTGCTGTGAACACTAGTGTCTGGTGTTTAAACAGGAGCATCAGCTGTAATTTATAATTGGAAAAAGATAAGAGACACTTGTGATTCAGTCAGTGCTCCTAGGCATACTTACATCAATCCTACTCAATTGAGTCATTTCTTAAATATCAGCTAATGTTGATCATTTTTAATATGTATCTTCATAACAAACAAATAATTATTAACCCACTGAGTGTTTGTGAAAGGCCAAACTGAACTTTAAGTATTTTTATGTATCCAAACCTTTTTAATTTCACATTGTATACTGTATATAGATACAAACATTATTTCAAATTTAAAGATTAAAAAAATGAGAGCAAGTAGTAACTTATCTTAAGTACAACTACTAATAAGCAGAGGAAGTGAGATTTAAGTACACATAATCTGAGATAGAGTTTATGCTTTGCATTTATTTCCAAAAGAAACACACAGATAAATAAAAACAATAGGCTAGTGCAGTTTTGACAATTAAGTCTAACATAATCTGTGGACAGGATTTTTCAGGTGAGTCTCCTGGGTTTTATATAATCTCATGGATTCTGAGATCCATAGTTTGTGCACTTATGTATGAGTATATCGTTGATTAATATAACTGAAGGAAACCAGTGAAATTTCAGTGAAGGGTGCACTAACAGCAGTAACAATTAAAGCAGTGCTAAGCACAGAAACTATCTTTGTTTCATCTCAGAACACACATTTTCTCACACTGTGTTAGAATACAACTGTGTCTGTACTTATTTCTCACTATGGCTATCAACATCTTTTAGACTAGATTTTCTTGTGCCCTAATGTAGGTATTGCTAAATCACAAAATAGAATTAATACCCCAAAAATAAGAAGAAATTTGTGACAAAGGTAAAATAAAGAGTAGGAGTGAGAAGGCTTCCAGGTAGAAGTGAGAACACAGAACATGTGCTGCAGAGTCCTGCTCACAGGCTGGAAGCACAAGGACAAGTCTGCGATAGCTTTCATGCAACTATATCATATAATTGACAATAGTAAGGTAAATACATTTTTTTTTGATCATTGTGACAGAATAAAGACATGAAGAAGCCAAGAGTAATGGCACAGACCCATAAACCCAGAATTCTGGGAGGCTGAAGCAGCAAAATCAAAAGGGATAAGACAGCTGGGTAATTTAGTGAGAACCTTAACCATCCAGCAGAAAAATATAAACATGAGGTATGAAAAGTAAAGCCATATTAATAGGCTGAGCTATAAAAGGCTCAAGTCAACAACCGCTGACATTGGCAATCCTATGGATAGCCCACTTCTATTATGGAGTACTGGACTATATCGGAATATTTTGCTGAATTCACGCACCTATAACATTTAAATGACAATGAAATACTCTTCTCTGACAAAACTAAACAAAAAAAGGGGATACAAATGAACAACCATTTTGTATCTGTATATTTAAAATAGTTAGGATAGATATACAACTACATTCTCCTAATTCAATGAATAGAAAGATTTATTCTAATAGTGTTTGTGGACAGGTTATTGTGTCTGCATCTTGTACAATGAATAACCACTAAGACAACAATATGCAATGTATTAATTATTGAAACTGTCCTACTAATCAGTTTTCAAATTGTCTCATTGCTATTTGTTTCTCAATAAAATTATTAAAAGGAAAAGAAATACAACTGGGACTGGGCATAGACCATATTGTGAAGGCTTTGAGTTCAATCTCCAGTACCTAAAAAAATACAAACAAAAAAATAAACACAGATACTATAGATAAATTCAAACTAAAATACACGCACAATATTATTAGATCAAAACTTTAATTTTGTGTGCAACATTTTTACAGTTTTATGATGTTATATATACATTATATATATATATATATATATATATATATATATATATATATATATATATATATAAAGTTCTTCTGAATAATATATAAACTTGCTAAATAATATTTGGTCCCAAAGTCATCATACTACGATAACATATGCCCTGTTGCTGAAAATGTAGTTTGTTTCCAAATCTACATGAGCCAATCTTATAGCCCAAATCAATATTTTTATATTGCTCCACGTTTCAATGTGTTTTGATATGATTTGGTTTAAAAATATCATGATCAGGTCGGAGAATTTAACCATTTAAAGATTCTGAAAGAATGAAAGTATACTTTCCAGTAATGCAAAGAATACAATGAATATACAAATGTTTTATCTCATAAACTTAAATATTTTTGGTATACGCTTTATTTTCAGACAATTGAGTATAGGTATACTTGATAACAGTGTAAAGGTTTGGTATCTGTGATATTCCCAGTCAGAGATTTATAGGCTAGAGCTACACTATCACTGCAAGACAACTATCTGAGGACTATTCATAGTAGATTTCTTACCAATCTAGTATGGATGGGTAACAAATTAATTTATATCCTGTGAAATGTAGATTTATATATTGACTGCACTAATAAATGCTTAGTGAAAAACACAATAAAATGGTAAATGTTCAGTAGTAGCTGACGATAATCCAAACATATTTCTCAGCTGAGAATCCAATGTGGCTACTGTTGGCTTGGGTGAAAGCAGACCTTTGTTCTTTTGAGTCATTCGAGGACCCAGGCTGACAGGTGACCTGACAGCTAGGACAGTGCTTACAGAGCCACCCTGAGTGCCAGTGTTCAGTTGGTGAGGTGCGGATCAAAAGCAGTCTAGAAAACACATCCTGGTGTATCTTGTTCACAAAACAATGTCACTTTAACCCGTATTCCACTACCAAGAGGCAGTTCTGTGGCCTCATCTTAGTCACATTTCTACAGCCTCGGAAAGTTACTTAATGCTTTGAAAATTTAGTTTTATTCATTTGTGAAAAAATTAAGAATAGTAATTGGCCTCCATGATAATTAGGAAGATTGAATAGTACAAAGCACTTAGCACAGTGTCTGACCCACACTAAAGGCTTAATTAATTAAAACATTCTTTTAGTAACTACTGTCATTTTTAATGCTAGCAAAGATATTTTAAGAAGTGCTTTAGAAAAATACCAATATTGCTTAAAAAAACCTAAAACGATATCTAAAGACTGGAAAAATACCTTATAAGGAAAAATATAATTGATTTAAATTCCCTTTCTTATACTAAATACTACAAAAAAAAGTTCTGAATGATACTGTGGCTAAGATGTAAATTGTATATTACAAAAATGATATAATAGATTTAATATGATGGCAATAAAAGTATCAACAGAATTACTCACAAAACCAGAAAAAAAACAAACCAAAAATTTATATGGAACCAGAAGAGACTTAGAAGAGCAAAAGTCATACTGGATCCAAGAGCAGATAAGGAGGTGTCACAATCTTGGATTCAAACTGTCACAGAAAGGGATGGTAACTATCAGCATGGTATTGGTGTACCTGCACACCCGCACACCCGCTCACCTGCACACCTGCACACGCATGCACACACACTCACACACACATACACAATGTGCAGATTGATATACAGAACAGAGAGTGCAGAAATAACCCTGCACACATTCAGCTACTTGATCTTTGACAAAGAGACTGAAAACACACAGCAAGACAAGTATATAATCAATATTGCTGAGAAACTGGTTATCCACATGCAGAAGAATGAATTTAGACTCAAATTTCTTCATACTAAAATAAAATGAAAGTAAAGACCTAGATAATGAAGTAGAAAAATTAACCAGTTGGTATAAAAATTGATAAAACTCTTGAAAACATGCCCCATAAACATGGACTTTCTGGACAGAAACCAATTGTGCAAAACTAACACCAAAGTACAACAAATATGATGGCATAATATTAAAAAGCTTCTGCACAGCAAGTGAAAGAACCAGCAGAGCGAAGAGATAGCCTACAGAATGGAATTGAAAGTTCTCTGGCTGTGTCTTGTAGAGAAGATTTGTACCTAAAATACACAATGAACTCAAACATGTAAGACCTCCCCCCAATAGGATCTAAGCAAACAAAATGAAACAAAACAAGCAATTAAATAGACTTCTCAAAAGAGGAAGCAAAAATGGTCAATACATACATGCAAAAATGTTCCACATCTTTGGCCACTAGAGAAATAAGTCAGAGCACCACTGAAATTCCATTTATCATAAAATAATAAAAAAATAGCCCATGCTGGCCAAGCTGTGGGGCAAAGGAACTTTCTACACTTTTGGTGGGAAAGCAAACCAGTAAAACCACTCTGGAAATCAGTGTGGAGATTCCTTAAAAAATTGAAAATGGACATCCTACTCAACTCAACTCTACCTCTTTTGGGCTTTTTCCTCAAAGAGTTAAAGATACCACATTATAGATATGCATACATACTCACATTTACAGCAGCAAAATTCCCAAGGGCTAAAGAGTGTGCACAGCTCATACGTCCCTCAGTGTATGAATGGATAAAGAAAATGTGCTATCTATATGTGCAACGGAACACTATGTGGCTATATAAAAGATTGAACTAGAGTTGTTTGCAGGAAAATAAAGACACATTAAGACCATAATGCTAAGGGAAACACATTCAGCGACAGAAGGCTAAATGTCACGTAGAATTTATTTTTAAAAACCCAAAGTAAAAATTAAGATAATATGAAAATGATGATAGGTGACAGGAAACAGGAAGGTAGGTGTTTAGGAAGTGGAAAGAGGGCCTGGGGATGGGGGCAGAGGGAAGGGAAGGGTAGGAATTAACATGAAGTATGATGTGATCTCTATCTACACCAGTTCCCCATGATGATTATTATATTCACTCTGTGTGTGACACACATACTCACAATAAAAAGAAATCTATAAAAGGACTAATTATTAAAAGGTAATATGCGTGCTTCAAAATTAATTCAGTAGACTTAATTCATGAGATTAGTTTAGTAAGATGAAATGGGGAAAGAGGAAACAAATGTTTGACTAGTAAGGGACGGTCAAAAACACAAAAAACCTTCATCAATATCCAGAAAAGAAGGTCGAGTTTTCATATATATGTGATAGAGAGCATAGTTATGTGTTGAGATTTGAGCTTTAAGAAAAACAGCATGTATTTTAGGGAGTTGACTGCAAATGCTCTGTAGGTTGTGAGGGAAATCCAAGTAAGAGGGTGTAAAGGAAGCTTAAGTAAGACATAATAGTGCATTTCACAAGATGTTTGGAATTAGAATGGACAGAAATGGATGAATCTGAGAATATTTCAAATGTAGTAATGGTAGAACTTAGCAATGGATTGGGCCCGTGGGTGAGGGAGGTGCACTGGAAGGTTGAGCACATCTCTAGCTCTATGTAGTAGGGAGTGTGGTAGTGACTGTTATTGTGTGTGAGGACTCTTTGGAGAGGATTTGAGATGAGCTTGACTAGTCTAGTTTGAATAACATTGGAGGAAGCAAGTGAAGATGATGTACAGATTCTTGGATCTATAGTTCAATAACTCAAAGGATCCATTTGTGGTACAAATGTTCATTCATGATCATACAGACATTATAGCTGAAGTTCAGTGAGATTTTCTCAGACTCTAGTATTTTGGGTCAAATATTTCTCTCTTGTACAGGACTGTCTGAGGTATGTGCAGAGAGCATCCCTAACTTCTACCCATTAGCTGCTAGCTGCATTTCTGTAGTCATGGTCTCCAGAAATGTCTTCAGGTTTTGCCAGTTTGGCTGATTGAGGGCAAAATCTGCCCCTCCTGAGAACTACTGCTTAACTGGTAGTAACTAAAAGAGAATATAGTGTAACAGGAAAACTGCATAAAGACGCTGAGAACAGAAACCATAAATTTAATTAGCTTCCAACATATATGACTAAAGGAATTTTCTTTAATTGGAATAATTCTCGTGGATTTAAGAGTGGCTAACAAAAACAGGAACACCACACATTTGCATGTGCTATTGTAAAATTAGCTGTATCCTGGAAAGACAGAGAAATGAACCCAAGAGAATGTTGAGATTTCAGAGCACTTGAATGTAGGATTTGCTGGAAATAACAGTTTAAAAGGTATGAAATGTTTGTAAATTATGCTTTGGAAGTGTTATATCCTCTTTATGCCATTAATGAATCCTGCACATACATGAAGGTTGAACTGACAGATAATGTTCTTGCTGATTTCATTTTCAGTAACAGAAGCAGGCTGTTCTGCATCTTTAGGGTCTGTAGTATTTGCAGAGCACAAATTAAACCACAGTCTTTTTTTTTAGTTTTATATCCCATTATTGTCAATATACTTCACTAGCTTTGGGAACAGTTTTAATATCTTTAATGTTGGATTGAATGTTAAAACTTCATTGAATTAATAGAGGTGAAATTCTTCAGACTGAAACCATCATTTTTAGTTATGAGGTACAAGCAGTATTTTTCTAATACACATCTTGTCAAATTTAACTTATTTATATTAGAAATACAATTGGCAATATTGATCTAATTATTAAGTTGTTAGCAATCATTTTATCTTGTTAGTGGGCAACAAACAGTGCTAATAGAATCTGAAATAAATTGTGTCACATTTTCTTCTCCCACTAAAGATTTCACTTCCTTTAACAAACATGGAATTGAAGAGCATCTTCTGAAACATGTGCATTTAAATTTCACTTGAGTGTTTCTATTCTAAATGCTTGCGATATTGCAACTCAGTTTCTGAGCTGTATAATTTTCATTTGCAATACTTAGTATGGTAAGTTGCAATTTTCTTACAATTATAAAATCCTTTGAAAATAAGAGTAAAAAAAGAAATAGAAATCTCTTTTAAAATAATTTAGAGACCTTTTTTCCCCCTTAATGACCAAAAATTTCTAAAATCCTGGTTTCTAAAAACCATGCCATTTTGAATTTCCCTGGCAGAGAGGGCGGTGTGCCATGTTACATGTGGTTGATGTTAGTCACATCCTTGATGTAGCATAACACACACTGGCTAAGGTAATCCAATGTGACATGTGACAGCGCCATGAGCCCAGTCTGGGATATTTGAAAATACGCCATCCTTTAAAAGACTATGGCTAGATAGCGTGGTTAGGCAAGACTGGAAGCTACTGCTTTCATTTTGAGCGCAACACATGCAAAGATCTGTGGTAATGAAAATATAAATTTTACTCATTTGAGGAAAATTACACTGGAAGCTACTGAAGTTAAATCATTAAGAAAAGCAACCACTAGAGATGTGTGATTTTCACATTATTACAATTAGAAGAACAAGCAGAAATTTTTCAAATAGTGCACGTATGAACTAGTAAGAGCCAGTTATATACAAAGAGGTGTGTAGTAGACATTTGGTGACCAGTGATATGTCATTTTGTTAAGAGTGCACGGGTTGAACCAAGTAATTTTATTAGCATTAAAAAAGTCTAGAAACATGAGCACTGAGGAGAAAATATAAGTTTGCTACATATGTTGTTGAGTTTCTCTGTAAAAAGTCTTTCTGTCCTCAACCTAATTTATTGTGCAGGCTGTGGAGAATTTGAAAACCATGTTTTCTTCTAGGATTACTTCAAGATCAGCTCCTTTGGTTTTAAATTTGTTTCACATTTGTTTGAGTAAAAAATACTAGTGCTAATAATTCTTGATGAGCAGTGATGAGTTACAGAAATGGAACTAACGTGGACACTAAATTTGATAGAGGATGGAAGAGGAAATTGAACATAATATGGACATCTTACAGTAAAAAGGTAAAACTGAAATGTAACATAAAAGATAAGCAATGTTGTTCTTGTGAGATTTACAACTGGAGGTTGTAACCTGTTTTCTTTTACCTTGCTCAATTATATTTTTGAAATCTCCTAAATTCATTAAAAACATTATTATCTGTCCATTTAAGTGAAATCACTAAATTATTCCTGTACAGATCTATGAATAACCTGATTTGAGTACATATAAAAAAAATTCACACTCTTTCAAATTAAGGCTGTGCATCTTTGTACATATAAACATACAAATACATTGTTTTTTGGCAGAACCAGGGATTGAACTCAGACCCTTGTGCTTGCCAGGGAAGTGCTTATTCCACTGAGCCATCTCCCTGGTCCCATACAAATACATTTTTGTCAAATTTTTATGTGTAAAAATGATGAAGCTGACTGAACTGAAATGAGTTAGGTTAAAAGAAGATAATGCTATTTGATCTCAGGTATGATAACAAAAATTCCTAATACCTCAGTATTACTCTTACTGTGTTCAGAACTATCTCTTGGATGTTTTATTTTTACTTGAAACTATGAAGTACACACTGTGTATAATGAAGATGCATTTTATTATCCTATTTAGCAGAAAGGAAAAGTGGGGCTCAAGCTTTTTCTTTTCTCTCTCTCTCTCTCTCTCTCTCTCTCTCTCTCTCTCTCTCTCTCTTTCTTTCTTTTTTCTTTCTTTCTTTCTTTCCTTCTCTCTCTCTTTTTGTATTTTAGAGAAGAGCCTACAGGATGTTCAGGATCTCACTATGTACATTGGACTCACAGTGATCTACCTGTTTACAGCCTCCCAAGAGCAAGGATTGTAGACTCAGGCCACCACATCCAACTCAGCACACCCGTGGTGGGGCTGGCAGAGCAGGCTTGGGGATCGAACCCCTGGCTCCTACACCTGCTTGCAGGCACTTTAATCCCCTGAGTTATTTGGCTGCCACTTTAAGGTTTGTTTATGATTTATAGGATGGAATTTTTATTTAGGCTTTAAACTTGAAACTCACTATATTTCTTTCTGTGGTGTTCATGAAATAGGGATTTGTTACAACAATATATGCAGATGTCAAATTTTAAATACAATTTTGCATTAAATAGGAGATGTATTTTTGTCATTTTGGTTTTATATTTTCATAATATTATAATAGCACATAGAAGAGCGAGCCAGATAGCTCAGCAGATAAAAGTGCCTCCTTAGGTAGACCTAGGGACCTATGTTCAATCCCTAGCTTACTGTGCTGGCCCTGTCCCCAGCAGGGTGCTCTGGGACAAGGATTAAGACTGGGCATGGTGGCACACACCTGTAATCACAGTACTTGGGAGGCTCAAAACAGGAGGATCACTATGAGTCTGATCTGTGTAGTGAGAGCCCATAGACCCTGTACTAAAATACATTAATTTTTTTAAATAGCACATAGAATTACTTCTTGAATCCTAGTTAATAAGTAGGCCAAACAAAGGTAGTGGCTAAAACCTTAGTAATATTTTACATTTAGCACTATAGCATATATTAGAATAGAAGCATGATAATGTCTAATGATCCAAAAATGTGTGTTTTTTTTTAATTTAATGGAAACAAAAATTGTCAAAGTGCTGAAACAATCTACAAAGCTTATTAGGGAAATAAAACAAGCTTCTCTCTTCCAGGGAAACTAAAGATATCAAGATATAAATTGATAAATTTAAGTTGAAACAAATTTTTATTCACTAGTTGGTCTATGAATGTTATTTGAACATTTTCCTAAATTAGTTGTCCACAATTCTGCTGGTTATTCTAGAAGATGTTCTACTAAAAGGAGGGGTGGGATGCTAGGAAAAATTATTAATCATTCTTCAGAGCCAGTTATGACTACTTATTTTTATGGTGTATTAATTCTCCCAGAAAGCTATGATATATGTTAAGAATTGAACCTTACAGAAGTTACCTGAGTTACTCAGGCCACATAGCTAATAATTTTCAGAGGAGAGATTTTTAAACCAGGCATGGAATTGAGAATTTAAAATTCTGAAGTCCTTGAACAACATGTGTGTTATTTTAGAAGAAATATAAGCAGATGCTAAATAAATAATGGAAAAGTAGAAGAGTAAATAAAGGGAATGAGAGTTTTTCATACTAGTGTTTTAGTGTTTGCAAGATCTACCTATGAAGAGTTCTTAAGTACTGAAGAATCTCCCATATAATCAGTTCACATGCATTTTTACCCCTTCAGACACCTTGAAGAAAAACACACTATTTGAATTCAGACAATTCTAAATAATTCCTTTTCTGTCTACTTAGCTAAATGTATTAATTTAGAACAATTTACATAATTTTGTTTATACCTTCATGCACCATGCACTCCTCTGTAAAATAACTATCAATGCTACTTACAGTTTTTGTAGTAAGACCATTGGCAAAAATCTATGTACTTCACAGAGGCAAAATTTCATGTTTTGCTTGGCTTGCAGATCCTCCACAGAACAGCCACAGCTGTACTCCCTACAGCCATACAGCCAACCCTTCTGGATTATGTTGTTCCAAAGGCAAGAAGAGATGCAGGAGCACAGGATAGCTCAGAAAAGATCTGCTGAAAAGGCCCATGTGTCACTCTCACTGACCTTTCAGTGGATCAGAGGAAGTCACCTACCTAAGTCTCATGTGCACAGGACAGGAATGTATCGAAGTCCACTAAGAAAGCAGAGAACAAGTGGGGACAGCTCTGCAGTCTGTCACAGCACCCACGGGATTGCCGTGATGATTGGTGATGAAACAGAAAAGCAAAGCCCTGGAAGAGTCGCAGGCACACAGCAAATGCTCTAGAAATTTTATTTCACTCATATCCAGGGTAGGATCCAGAGCCAAGTTGAACAAAGATAAAGCTTGTGAACTACTGCGGCTGATATAAAAATATTCCACTGTCCATTTTATCTATAACCTTTAATATTATAACTGATTACCCCAATTAGTGAATTGCTGTATTTCTCATTAAAGGTCAGGAGAATTGAAGCCCTTTTAAACATCTATATATGTTAGAACAAATTCAGTTCTATTGAACTTTCAGTAAAGATTGGTTACAGATCTGACTTCTAAAAGCATACTCCTAATTTTCTTAGGCATTCCTCATGTCTTAAAAATGTATTCTATAGCAACTACAGTACATAATGGTAAATTATGCATGATTATAGTTTTATGCCAAAACAATGAAATGATATCTATTAATAAAGTAGTGAAGCACAGCTTCCCTGGGAAGGTGCCATGGCACATTAGATGCAAATAATTTGGTGAGGCTGCTATTTCAGTATGAAATCTCGAAGGGATTTGAGGGCACAAGGAAAATTCCCTACTGAAACATTTCTGAAAAGGTCTCTTTTCTATGTCATGTGGTCAACTTCCACAAGAAGATTATTTTTTAAAATGGGTAATGAATTTGGTCCTTTTGGATGAATCCTTGAGGAAAAAGCCAACAAGTTTTGCCTGCTTCCCTGAGATCAAAGCCACCACTGTATTTTTGGTATGGAAGGGGTTTGCCTCTGTCTCGCCATCCACTGAGCTGTGGCTGTGACATCACTGGCAACCCAGGCAGCCTGTCCAGGGTGGCTGCATTTCAACTCCGAGGCAGTGCTTAGCCAGTGAGGTGCGCTGAGTTCCTTTTAAATAAAAATTATGACTGCACAAAAATAGATCTTCCCTTCAGCTGACAAGGCAGTCTGCAGCCTCCCCTTGCAGAGTCATACCACAGTGTGAAGTTGTGATGATTTACTACTATTTTTATGATACATTTGCATAGAGAAAAATTAATTTTATAAGAAAACTGAATTATTTAAATACTTCCACAGGAACAAATCTTTTAAAATTCTATTGTAGGAGAAATTTCTAAGAATGTTATGTCATTCTTCATTATAAATATTTTAAGTAGTAGAAATCTGCTCTTAAATGATCTTGTGTCACGTGAGAGGGTCACAAGTGGTCTCTAAACACAACATATACTCAGAAAATTTAGGTAAAGTGGACAAGGATGGATAGATGCTAGTTATTTATCATTAAGGAATCCCATAGTATATAAGCCTTGCTTTGATATTACTTGAATGAGGAAAATTTGCAAATCCATTTGTTGAATATATTTTCTTTTCTAAAACAATGTGCCCAATATACTGCACAATTCAACAATTTAAAATCATTACCAAAAAATGAATACATTTTGACCTAAAATCCAATCAGTCACCTGAGAAAGAATGAAGTTAACCTAGATAAATAAGGCTGCCCTTAATGATATGTGTGCTCTTAACTTGGGTTCAATATATAGGCGAGTGGAAAGTTCAGTTGACCCCCAATAAATAAATAAGTAATAAATAAAAAAATCCCAGCAAACACTGCTGTTTACAATCTTGAGATTCAAAACATTCCATAGCTTCCCTCTGATCTGCAAATCCAACCCAAAAAAATGATGTGAAATTAAACACATACTTTATGCTCCAACTCATAAAATGAAGGCTACAAGCCCTTGAATAATTACAGCTAATTGGTGACAGCACATGGATCGTGTTCACCGGAAAGCCGGCTGACTTTTTGCTTAAGCTCACAGTCACTGTTTAAAATCAGAGGTTACAAAAAGGGCTTGCCTGTTGCATTCACTGAGTCACGAGTATGTTTTCTGCTCACTTTCGATGCTCTGAAGTGAAAATCAACAGCTTGCAATGCAAACTGAAACAAGGGAATTCTCGGGCGTGGCCGCTTCTCTACCTAAACCAGTTTGCAATTTGCCCGGAAGTGTCCATTCCTTTCACCTCTACTACAAGTGCTAGTTTTTGAAGAAATATACAATGTTGTGTGGGAAGTGTACAGATGAAGTACTCAGAATATTTTTATATTCTGAAAATTTCATTGAAAACTGCATTAATTTATTCTATTTCCCCCAAGTTTTCCATGTCAGTATCTAATGTCTCTACTTCAGTTTGGATGTCCCTAGCCTTACATATTCTTTGGCCTGCAGAGGATTCTTAGGTTTATATAATTTATAAGAAGTCTACTGCACGGGGGCTGGGGATGTAGCTCAGTGGCACAGTGCCTGCCTGGCAAATGCAAGGTTGTAAGTTTGATTTATAGTCCAAAAAAAAAAAAAAAAAAAAAAAAAATCCACTGTGTCATGCTTTAATTATTTAATTTAACCCAACAATGAGGATTTTATGAGGACATTTTTAAAAACCACACTAAAAATCCACTACAGATAATTTATCCACAAATTATGCTATGGATGGTAATAATATTAGCGTATAATGTATATATTTATCTTTTTCAAAAGTGAAAATTGACAGACATCTCACTGCTAATTCTTACTTTGAAACATTTGGATCTTAAAACAATATTGTACTGCATACCAGAATGACCTACTACAGAAAACTCAGAAGCACTGGTAGAAATATATACAATGGAGTTAAATTGTTAGATTTTTAAATATTTAAATGATGGTTATCTGTTGTCTAATCCATTCTGATATTTGAACTTGCTTTATCAGTGCTACCTGAATTATGCTGAGGAAATGACTTCTTTTCAAGATTTCTTTAAAATTGGAAGCTTTTAATCAGTTTTGCTTCTATTATGAAATAAAATCTTTCGATTGATAACCAAAATTAATAAGGTAGAGTTTTTTGATATTAACAATTCATTTATCTTGACACTAGTGCGATTATTTGAGAGTCAAAAATTAATAAAATTTATGTAACATTAATAAGATAACTTACAAACAAATTCAAAATGTGTTGAAAAGAAACTTATTTCATTTGAGATTCCTAAAGCCTTGATTAAATACTAATGCACAGAATCCAGCTGCACTGAATTCATTTGATGGAAACATTTGATAATTGTTCACCTTATACCCTTATCTTCCACATACATTCTCTACCACTCTCTCCTTGAAAAAATAAACTCAAAGTAAAGTAAAGAAAAAAAGATTAAACAGCAGTCCAAACACAGAACAAGAAAAAAGTAGCAATCTTTGAAAATAAAAGCAGAAACCTCTACAATAATGTTTTATTTATCACATACAAACGTGTTTTCCTAAGAATTATTTCCAGTACGGGCCACCATATGGAAATAGAAAGCCATTACAGAAATGAGCTAAGATGGTTTGTATCACCTGCATAACTTGTTTTGCTCTTTGCCTGCAGGCTTCAAAACCCGCTTCCCATATTTTTTTCTTTTCTTTAAAAATAATGTACATCAGTTTAATTTATCCCAGGTCCTGACAGAAGGATCAGATTTTAAGCATTTAATGCTGTGGTTTCAAATCCAATTTCTCAGTGTTCGTCATTTCAAAAGTGGCCGAATTCAGTTTTCGCAAAGGTTTAAGAAGCTGGGGAGGATCGGCATACTTTGTGAAGCCCAATGGTGACGTTAAAGGCAGCTCTGTATGGGAAGAGTTGTTTGGGCAGAATTTTTCTATACGGCCCCAGGAAATAACTAAACCCTGTACGTCCTCCTTCAACAAGAACCTCTTCTCACTGGAGTCCACCCTATAATACCCTTGACACTCAAACAGCATCTTGAATAAATCATCTGTTTACAGGTCTTTCTGAAGAAGGGTACTGATTGGTTGGTGCCTTTTCCTGAAAGAAGTGTATCAATAGATCTGCTTAAGGCTGGATTCCACTGAGTTCATTTGGAAGCAGCTTTCCTTGCGACCAATGGAATTTTTAGCCATTCAGACGCTGAGGCACTAGGTCCATGCACAGTAAATTCATTGTAGGCGCTCTTTATTGGTGTTGGGGAACCTCAAAAGGTTGGGAGTCCAGAGTGCTTCCAATAAACATCCAGAATCTCAGATGGTTTTTTGACATGGGTCCAAGTTTACTTGAACCTCTTTCTCTGGTTTGGAAGTAAGGCTAAAAGTTTCACAGAAACAGATTTTCTTGTGAGATCTCAGAATGTTGTGGTTTAAGTGAAGTAATAAACAAACTTGAAAAATGAAAGGCAAAATTGGCTCAGACTCACCTGTTTCATTCTGTGAAATGCCTGAAACTGAGTGGAACTGTGCAATCTTTCAACAAGAAGAAGGAAAAGTAAGAGAAACAGAGTTTGGTTACAGTTTAGCCCAGAATTGTCAGATGTTTCTCAGAGGTTTAGGACCCCATTCCCAGCCCTAGCATTTCAGACGCTTTCACCTATTTTGCAACCCTTTGCCCTTTTGCTCAGTGTGAGGAACTTTGTACTAACCTTCCATTTATAACCTGTTCATAAAAAATAGCCATTTGACCATTGAAAGTGGGATATTTTCTATTTATTTCTGAGTGTGACTACTCACAATACATAAGTGTATTTGCATGGTATTTGCAATATGAAAAAAGAAGGTAGGTTGTTTTAGAATCACAGTTTTCACATCACAAAGCATATTATTTAATTATCATGCAGCAAATCACCAAGAACATATTGTTATCTCCACTTTATGCGATAAAATAGCATGTTATGAAGGTATGGCAATTAGTTCAACTGTACACATATTACTGCTACTAGTATGAAGCAGAGGCAGCACTGAAGCTAAGGATGGCTCACTTAAAACACCATATGCTTTACTGCTAACTTATAAAGTTGCCTGTACAGTAATTATTATGATTTTCCCAATAAAAATGTAGAGACTATGGGCTTTAGAGGTTAAACAAAAAACAACCTTTTTTGGTTCATTTATCCTTAACTGAAATCTTTAATCCTAAAGATTACATAAAAGCATTACATACTTTCTGTGCTATCTAGAAAGTGTGCTTGGCTTAAAAATCATACTTACCTATAAATAACAAATGTCTATAATTAAGAAATTATATTAAAATGACACCACTGGAAGTTTGCAAGTACTCTATATTATATAAAGACATTTTTGTATTTCTTATCCCATGTGATTCTGGCAATAGCGAGGAAGGAGGTAAACAAGACATCTTGATCTGCATGTGAAAGTGAAGAATACTGAGGTTCCATGAAATGAAGAGATTTTTCCAGTCATAAAATTAAGAGAGAACCAGAAAGAAGACCAGATCAACTTTTTCACATATGTAAATTGCTCATAATATACAAAGACGTTAGAATTCTGCCTGGTGTTCACCTTTTAAAATCTATTTATTTTCTCACTCTTTGTGCTTTTCAGTTACTCTACATTTTCTCCGCAGCACTTCTGCATAATTCAGCTTTGTACACCTATTGTCCTTCTGATAGAAACTGTTCTACACTAACTGATAAAATCCAAATGACTTTTGCAAAGCCCAAAGTAGTCTGGACACATGATACCAACGCTGTTCTTGGGCTACCCATTTAAGTTATGTATCAAGTCTAAATTTAATCAAGGCCACATTTTATTTATACATTTCATGCATTAAACTCATTTAAACTTTTAGTCAGATTTCATTAGCAGAAATACTACCGTGCACATCATGCAGTAGTAAAGCTAATGTGCTTCAGGAATTTGAAAGGAGTTAGAGATCGGGAGTCTGATTTCAAAATTTCTTTTTCTTTCTCTCCTCAGTGCTTGCAGCAGGTCTGTGAGCGGCATAGTTTGTTTCTAGGACACTAATACAGTCAGCATGCTCTGTACAAGTGTGTAAACACAGACATTCCCTGTAATCAGGGAGGTTGGTGTCTTAAGGCAAGATCATGTTTTTTTAGGAAATGCAATTTATGTTCAGGATTAAGTTTCGCTTGCAGACTGATAACGTCTGTGGCTCAGGCAGATGATAATAGGTATTGTGTCCGTTAACTGCCTGCCCAGCGCTTGAAGTCCTGAGTCAGTCTTCCTGGATCGCCCTACGTCTCTTGATCGCAAGTCAAATGATTTAAATTCTGCCCTTCTTAGCATGATGACCTAAGTAAGTGTTAGGAAAATCACGCAAGTTAAAAAAACGTAAAGCATCTATAAGCCTCATGGCTAAACGTAGGACAATACAGAGTGGCAGGAGGAAAACACAGATGACAACAGGGTTAGCATCTATCTTCATAAGTCAGGAAATTTAAATTTATGTCTGTACTTTGGGATTCTTGAGGTTGAGGTTGGAGAGTGGGTAGCAAGTTAGACACGACTGTTAGAATGTAATTGCTTTAGTCTGCTTTGGCGTGGCCCTAATATTATACGTGGAGTTAAGTACATGACAAATATAACAAAAGTCGAAAGAAATCCACCCAGAATACCAAGTAACCCATCACAGTACATCTTCCTTCTAAAAATTGCTTTCTTTTCTAATTCAGGTAAAAATAGTTTCCAAAAATTAAAAGGGAAACTTTAATATCCAAAACAAAAATTTTGACTCAATAGAAATTCATGAGGTTTTTTCTCCCTTCCTCCTTCTATTTGTTTTCTTTCCATCATTTCATACCTCAAGAGAGCAGGAGTCACACCAACCTCCTTACACACCAAATACACTTTGTACAAAAGAGAACCATAGTCTGGGCCATAGCTCAGTGTTTTCCATCTTTAAAAACAACAACGACAAAAATCCCAGCTGAATAAATTACTCAGAACTAGAATGTTTTGGATCACAAAGACCAGTGATATGTTTTTTTCTTTCTTTTCTCTCTTCTTCTTCTTCTTCCTCTTCTTCTACTTCTTCTTCTCCTTCTCCTCCTCCTTCTCCTTGTCCTCCTCCTTCTTCTTCTTGTTCTTCTTCTCCTTGTCCTTTTCCTTCTCCTTGTCCTTGTCCTTCTCCTCCTCCTCCTTCTTCTCTCCTTCTTCCTCTTCCCCCTCCTCTTCTTCCTCTTCCTCCTCTTCCACCTTCTCATGAGGACAGGTAGAGTAGAGAAAACTGATAACCACAGAAACTTTAGTCGGCCTGGTCCTGACTGTTGGGGCCAGAGTACCATTGTACAAGGTGAAGGGAAGCTTTGTTTGTTTTGTTCAGACATATTTGCTAGACTATCTGTTTGTATCAATTAGAATAGACCCGAAGAACACTGCTCTGGCCGGGTTTTCACAAAATACAGTCCTTGTGTAGCATTATAACAGACGGAATGACTAGATGTGTTCTCACAGGCCACAGGAAGCAAACTTCTCTCCTGACTCTTCCCGTTGTTTTCTTCCTAAACACTAGGAAACACACACACACACACACACACACACACACACACACACACACTCTTCATTGTATTTTAGGGAAAAAAAATCACTTTATCCCTCCCCTGTTTCTGTCTCACATTCTGCAAACCTTTATGACACTCAATCCACTTTTTTTTCGAGACCATTTCTTTTTTATTTAAGGAGAAGAATGTTCTGGTCTGAGATGCAATCTAAGTTCCTGAGAAGCGATATAAGTGTGTGCATATTTTTTGCTCATAGAATTAATGTTTACAGTGGAGGGCTGAGGGATTGAACCTAGGGATGAAATGGAAAACTGACATCGCTACAGTCCCGCTGCCTTCACTGGGGAGAAAAATATTAGCTCTTGTCTAACGTACCTTTTCCATACGGTGTAGAAAGCACCCTGTACAAAGGGAGCACATGAAAGCTGGAGCTTGTCTGATTGCTTGCACGTTACTCGCGCGAACGCCCATTGTTGAAACCTGGCCCTGGGAGAAGCCGCTGATTCCAACCATATGGCCGCAGGCGGAGCGAGGTGCCTGCAGTTTTCTCTCGGGTACCCACGCAGGGTCCTGCTGGCTCCCAGGCTGAAGAAGAAAATGAAAAACGTGAGTTTTCCCATTTTGAGATTTTATCCAGATGCTCAGGCGGTTATATATTAAATAATAAGTCTTGGGCTTTAAACCTTATTAGGATTTTAGGATTTTAGAATTTTGCAGGCTAGCTGCATTTAGCCACTGGGTGGCGCTTGAAGGCCGGGGTACACACTGAAGCCAACTAAGACCGGAAATTGAAACTGTAATTTAAAAATATCACTTAAGAGTGGATTGATTTCAAACTACTACTTTTTCTAATCAGATTACCAGTTCATAGTGTCGAACAGCATTCACACTGTTACTTGTACTCTTGTGATGCCAGCTGAGTGGTTGAAAATAACTCGGTTTTGTAGAGAACATGTAGAAGGTTGAGAGGTGTAGACATTTGCGCTAGCAAACTGGAACTTTCTGAACGAGTATCAGGAAGAAAAAAATTTTCTATTCACTGAATTGTCAAATGAAAGTCATAATTTCTCTACAAATACTTTTTTGGTAGCATCTTTCAGTTCTTAAGGAAGGTATTTCTTGTCCTATATAGCTTTTGATGTTCTAGACACACATTTTACTTAATGATATTCTTTGATTATGACTACATCTCTGCACCTCCTACAGTGATCTTTATTGTTTCTGAAGCTGAAATTTAAGGATAATATGGGACATTTATTTTGGTTTACTAACGTTCCGCTATTGTGTTTAATGTGATTCATAGATTATAAACGGAGAGACTTAGCTCATACATTGTTAGCTCTCAGTCAGATATAGTTAAGGTCTACGTGGGCCTCAGTTTTCTGAGTACCAAGTTAATGTCTTCATCTTTTTCTTTCTAGCACTAATTCTGCCTCCTGAACATCTTCATTTGGTGTCTTTTTTTTTTGCTTTGGTACCATGGTTTGAACTTAGGACCTTGTGCTTGCTAGGCAGGCACTTAAGCCGCTAAGCTATCTCCCCTGCTCTGCCTGAATGTCTTCAAATATGCAGATTGTACTGTAGATCTCTTTTAGGTAACAATAGAGAAAAGGGTAGCAGCATTAGTATAAGTATCACATACACTACGGTTAACCTGTCCTGCTGCCTTTAGCGTCTGATTCTAGGACCCCTATCCCATCTCACTAGCTTTATCACTATACAGAGCAACGTACTGCATAGGCAAATCTGTGAAACAGGTGATAGTATTTTTATTTAAAGTCACCTCCTTTTTCTCTGAGTTTATCTCACCATCACGTGTAGGATGGCTGAGAACAAAGACACAAGTATTACCGAGTAACCACCGTATTTCTATTAGCTCTTCGGAAAATGGGAGTAATAGTCTGAACAGATAAGGGAGGCTTTGAGTATTAAATTAAATTTAAGGAGGAAGATATAATGTGTGAACCCTATGGTAACTTCTCATTAAGTAGTAGGGATCTGTCATCAAAAGAGAATCTTGATAAAATTATAAACATATTTAACTTAATATGCAAATATTTGTGCAAAATTAATATGTAAGTAAATCTGTATGGCACTGCCAATTTGAGATGAAAAGAACTGAAGTTTCACCACTCTGAAATATAGACAGACTGCTGTGGATAATTATGCTTTTGAAGCATTTATTGAGTGTGTACTACATAACAGGAACTATTCTTGATGACGTTGTAATAAGGGTAAAAGAGATATGAAACTTATCCTTGAGCAATCATAATTTTATGAGACAACTAAATAAAACCATGTTAATCAGATAAGTTTCTGATTGCAATTATAATATATACTTTGAAGAAAAATCATTGCTCATGAAAGCATAAATGTCAACTGTGTCACCCTCTACATTAAATGATACAAAAATCAATCCTGACTTCTGTAAATTATGCTTTCTATGAAAATATATCTTTCTCATAGTAGAATAGATTCTTCTGGATTCATCTTCTGAGAGTCCTCCCTGTCTCTAATTTTATATTTGTAATAAAATCTTTGTTTTTCTACAGCCTTAATTCCCACAGAGTTTTTTTTTCCTTCTCTGCCTTTTAAAAACCAAAACTGATTACATAGTCTTTCCCCCTTAACTTTCCACCAGACATCATTCTCATGTCCTGTGGGGCCAACACCACAGCACCACCCAGGAGACAGCTCAAACTTGAAGTTTAGCTATCGTTTCCTTAGAAGACATTTGCCTATTTTGACCAAACAGAATGTATGACTCAGCAGAACTGAGAGAAAGCCAAGCAACTCAATCAGCCAGAGCATCTTCAAAAGAAGATCGACCAGAAAAACTCTATTTGTTTGCTCCTTTTTTAAAATAATTTTTTTACGTTTGTTAGGCTTTTCTATTTTTATAGCGTTTTATGTTTTGGTATGCTTTTGTTTATTTAATCTTGTTTTGTCTTGTTTTGTTTATGGACCTAAACTAGACTGGCAGATGAACAATAAACTTCTTGGGGAAGAATTCTTTAAGCTTAGAACCAAGGGATATAATAGGAGCTACAAAAAAATTCAAAATAAAAGGATCAGCATGGGAAAAGGCAGGAAGGTTTTTAGTGGTGTAGACTTAATGTAACCTTAATGAAATGTCAATTAGAAATAATTAGCTGCTCAAATTCTCTTCCCAATGGTTTCTTAGAAAATGTATCAGATGCTGTGGAAGAGAGTACTGAGTTGCCACTGGGATTAGAGGACAAGCTGAGGTAGGTTTTGTGCTGCACTTAGAAGAGAGAGAGAGTTAGATGATGGTGAAAGAATAGAACATCAGGAGCAAGAGTTGGAGGAGAATAATGAAGGGAGGAGACTCTTGGAGATTTTTGTTTTTATAGGAATTGTGAAAGTTTTTAAGTAAAGAAGTAATATTGACCAAAAAAAATGTAAGTAGCTGAGAAGATTTGTACCTCAAGGGCTTACTTTTCTAGGAAGATTTCCATATCAGGAGAACGTAATGAAAAATTGTAAAGTTGTAATTTGTACACATCTGAGTTCATCTTCTGGTGTTACCTCTTCCTAGCTGCCTTAGGGCTTGTAGAGCATGGAAATTGCTCTTCCTCAGGTATTCTGGCTGCATAATAAACAAATTATGGAGAACTTTAGTTGCTCTAAGGAATGGAAGGTGGCTCCCTGCAATTGGCTGGTCTGGGCAGGTACAGCTTATCTCCACTGCAGTTAGAATTAATCAGCTTAGGTGGAGGAAAGGCCGGGCTGAAATCATCTGAAGATGACCATACACAGGTCTGGTAGAGGAGGATGGATGAAACTCAATGTGGCTGTTGGCTGTGAACTCCTACAGGGTAGCAATTCCACGTGATGCGGCTGCCTCACAATATGACAGCTGGATTTTAAAGGGGAGAGTTTGAAAAGCCTATGAAAATCTGTATGACCCTTTCTAGCCTAGCCTCAGAAATCACAGAAGCACTTTTGCAGTATTCATCAGGACTGGACTAGCTTCAAAGGAAAGGGTTAGGAAAGTCTTTGAATGGGGAGTGGTCATAGACGTGGAAGAGACTGAGGGGCTAGAATGTTACTTAAGCATAGGTAGAAACACAAAGCATTACATTTTAATTATATCTTACAGTGTGACAACGAGGTTTCACCAAAAGGTATGGAAGTCTACACAGATTATTTTACTTGAAGGAAAATAAAAATGTTCATTGATGTGATTTGTATAGAACATTATCATAGAGAGATTTTTTTTCATGCCATGTAATTATTTTTTGTATGCAAACATAACATTATCTATCAATGGGCTTGATAGTCAAGGAAGTTATCTTTTGCCTGATGTTAAGTGGCATCTCAGAAGAAAGTTGATGGTGTGGTAATGTGCACATCAGTAGACTTTGAAAGCTCTGCTTTCTCCTACATTGCATGACTTAGATTTTTGTAAAAGTACTATAATTCTATTTTACCCAATCAATGGGTACAGTGCAGCAGGAAAGACAAGTTGAGGATTCAGGGAACTGAGTTTTTCTAAAAGCATGGTTGAAGTTTGAATTTCAGAGGGGAAAAGTTGGAGATTTATTCAGGAAACCACAGAGCAGTTAAGACAAGAAAATAATATTAAGAAAGGAATTTTACTCTCTAAAGGACTTACCACTTTTATTGTAGTTCTTTCCTTTTTATATAACTATAATGTTTTGTTTTCTCCAGGTTTTAATTTAGTTTTCTTCAGTAGTGCTTTAACATTACTCAATTATGAAATCTTGATAGCTGTTCCTGTGAAACTGAGGAATGACAACATAGCATCCAATAGATACCAACCTTTGAAGAAGCCAATTTCATAACTCACATATAACTAGGAAACAGCTTCTAGGTAGACATCACACTTAGGAAACAGATGGCTAAAGCAAGCATTTGGATTGAAAATGCAGTGTGCACATCATGACTAATGTATAGTAGTCACTAATGGTAGCAATTATTATTTTCAACACAATATCAGCAAAAAAACCTAATGAATTTTATTTATCAGAATAGGACACAAATACAAATTGATAAATGTAATTGCTACTTATTAATAGCAATTGTGAGAAAATATTTATAGTGAATACTGATAATAATGACCCAGTCTGGTAGAAAACACTTCTGAGAAAATTCTCCCCTGGTGCCTCTTATGTCACACAAAGTCTGCTATTGCCATATAAAGAATGTTTGCAGAGCAGTTTCCATTGTGTAAAACTAAAACAAATGTTTTAAATCATGATAAGGGTGAAAAAACCCACAACTTTTGTTTCTTTTCTAAAGAAAGTACAAATTAGAATTAAAACAAAAAATTACAAGTGATACAGAATTTCACTTAACAAAGTAATATGAATTTCACAGTATTTTTTGTAATACATAGTGTTGTTTTCCAACCAGCTATTTATCTTACCAGATATATACATGTAAATTGGAAATAGAAAGAAAAAGAAATGTATATAAGAAATTAAGAAGAGAAAAAGTATAAACAATTGAAAAAAGGAGGAGAAAGACAGGAGAGGGAGTGGGGGAAAGAGATTTATTTATGTATGTAAGCAGGGTGGTTTGGACAACTGTACCATGCATTTCTGCTGATCTGTCGGGGAAAAAAAAAAACTTTCAAAGAAATGTTGAAAACTGAAAAATTCCCTCAACTCAATGCCTGACTCCTACTTCCTGATGCCTGTGTCAGATTAATATTTATGAATTTGAATGGCTGGTGAGGACTCACTATAGGGTTTTGCAAGCACATTTTCCTTTGGATGGCAGCAGGCCAAAACACAGTCCTTTTTTTTTGTGGCTTCAGCCAACCCTGCATGTGGTGCCGGTGATCAAACTGTGGTCCCCTTCAGCTCCCTAAGCTTCCCTAAGTAGGCACTTTAGACCACTGAGCAACCCACAGACCCCATAGACCATTTTTAAGAAAACGTATTTGGTACGGGGTCTGCAGGATCCACAGGGTCTCACTAAGTAGATCAGACTCATAGTGATCCTCCTGTGTTCAGCCTCCCAAGTGCTAGGATTACAGGCGTGCATCGCAATGCCCAGTCTCCATCAGTAGGTCTGCTCCCTAGGTCTGCTTCTCTGGAGACTGCTTAGAGCAGGGAGAGCTCTCTGGTTTCTTGGCCACCTTCTGGTTGCTGATGCTCAGGGCCTCCAACTGGGTGGTCATTTGCACAGTGTATTCATCCATGTGAGTCTCAGGCCTCTTTCTGAAGCTTCAGGTTGGTAGTAGATTTCCTGTTAGAATCAGGTTTAGGAGTGCAGGAAGCCTCAGCTCTCTGAGAGAATTCAACTTCATTGGTGACTGCAGAGGACGGGCCCTGTGTCTTGAGCTGCAGCCAACAGTGGCTAAGAATCTGGTCAATGTGCAGCTGCTGGTTGGCATCTGGTGGTAGCATGCTGTAGATGAGGTCCTTGCATTCCCTGGTCAGGTGCTCACAACGTGGAAAGATAACGTGGTGCTCCTTCTGGAGACTCAGTATTCTCTTCCTGTTGGAGTCATCATAGGGCATGGTGCCATAGACTATGATATGCAGGACCACACCCAGACTCCAGATGTCGTACACCTTGGGTTGGAAGGGATGCTCTGTAGCACCTCAGAGGCAGCATAGGCAGCTGACCTGCAGAAGGTCCTACTTTTCACTATCTGCAGAGGTATCTTCAAGATCTGAAACTCTGTCTTCACCTTCACTCAAACAGTCTTGTAAGCTTGTGATTTAGATTTTAAGTTCCTCTATAGCTCTTTGACTCTGCTTCATGAGACCTAGTTCTTTCCTGTATTGCTCATTCAGGGAATCTATCATTTTCTAATTTCCTCTATTTTTTTAATAGTGTCTTCCTGAGAAGCAGTTATTAATTCTTTTACTAGAGAGATTATTTCTGATCTGATTTCCTCTATATGTTTCTGCATTTGACTCTTTACTTCAGATTCTATTAATTCAGAGATTTCTTATTTTTATTTCAGAGGTTATTTCTGATCTGAGTTCCCCTATACCTTTCTGTAGTTGTTTCTTTACTTCAGACACTATTGATTCAGACATTTCAGCTGTGTGATTCCCAGTTTCTTCTGTGCTAGTGTCTTCTGGTCTTGTTCTGGGTGGGCTCAGGACCTGAGATTGCACTTTGCTCCTTCTCTTTGTCATTTTGTAGAGCACTGTGCTTTAACCTTTGGTGTAGAGCTTTGGTGCAGTTATAACCTTAGCACCTACTGAAATTTGGGTGCATATACTGTAGGTTTGAGTTCATCCAATTGTTCCTGGCTTGGGTCTGGCTGTTGTGCTCAGCTACTTTCTGCTGCATCCCTTGGAAGTGAACCTGTAGTGCCCCTCTGGCAAGATGTTCTGCTCCTGGATTAGCTGGGTGGTTCCAGTCCTCTCTGTAGGACTTCAGCTGAAGAGTTTCACCACAGGCCTGCATGCCAGGCCTGGGCTGGGGCTGGAGGGGTACAGAGGGCACAGGGGAGCATGGAAGCTCTCCCACACACTTTGAGGGCCTGGGCTTGGGTTGGTTCTGGAGGGGTCCCTAGAGCAACCTGAGAGTGCAGCAGAAGTTGTCACTCACATGGCTTGGGCTTGGTCTGACTCCAGAGGGGTGGAGGGCTCCCGAGAGAATGGGGAAGCTCTCCAGGCCTAGGCTTGGGTTGGGTCTCTGCATAACTCTTCAAAGAGGTAGCACGGATGATGAGGTGACAGTGTTCAGAGAAAGTGGGAGTATTTGGGGAAGGATGAGTGGCAATCCATCTTTTACTGTAATGCATTGTTAAGAATGAAAACATGCCCCATATTTTCATCAATCTTTGCATATTATTCCATCATGTGCCATCCTTATCACTCATTATTTTTATAGTATGTACTACAGAATGGAAAGTCATCATTTTTAACATATTTCCAATGAACCACTTTTCCTTTTTATGGCTAACAATGTTAATGTCTGTTTAACAAAATTTTGCTACTCTCAAAGTTACAAATGTATTCCTCATCTGTTCTCAAAAAGAGTAAGATTGTTCATTTTCTGCAATATTATGAACTAGCATTTAGGGGGAAATTTAACAAAGGAAAATTGATAATGATCAGTGGTGTGCATCTGTATACTGTCAGTGCACATAACAGTAAGACAAAATGACTTATTTTATGAAAAAATAGTCTGTTTCCTCTTCAGTTGGAAGTACAAGAATACAGACATAGAGCCGGGAGTGCTGGCACATGCCTGTAATCCCAGCACTCGGGAGGCTGAGGCAAAAGGATTGTTGTGAGTTCGAGACCAGCCTGAGCCGCAAAGTGAGCTTAAGGCCAGCCTGAACTGCATAGTGAGACCCTGTCTCAAAAAGACAAAAAAAAAAAAAAAAAAAAAAAAAAAAAAAAAAAAAAAAAAAAAAAAAAAAAAAAAAAAAAAAAAAAAAAAAAAAAAATAAAATACGGACATAGTAAAAATATTTTCTTGCAATTAAATTTTAATTATTACTTAAGCTGAGTGTCCCTGAAGTATGATTCACTTAACGCTCTATTGGCAAGTTTTTTGAGATAACTGCTGCACACAGTTGTCACAGGTGTTTGTATGGGCCTGGGTGTGTTGTGGGTCTCAGCACTCAGCCTACTCATTTGAAAACACTTCCTCTATGGATCAAAAATTCTTGGCTTGTTGTTATGATACCATGTGCTGTGTGCTCTCTTTCCAGTTTTGCCTTCCCTGTGTGGTTTTTCAGCCTTATCTGGGTAATTCACTTGTGGTAAGGCCATGTGATGTACTTGACAAGGGAAGTATGCTTAATAAATGAACTCTATGAAGTTTGGCATTGTGTAAGTGGTTGAGTTCTCGAGTTGTTTTCTACCTAAAGTTCTTCATATTCCCTACTCAAGTTCCAAATAGACACAATTTTTCTGAGCTAATTTGATTGTTAAAGGAATTTCACTTTGAAGTCTAGCTCTGTGGCCATCATTTACGTGGCATCTGTAGTTTCTGCCTGCCTCAAGTCTCACAGATGAACAGGCGTATGTACTAATTCTTCAAACATGGAGAACACATCAGTGACAACACGACTTTCTGAGGTTTGCCATTGGTCCTCTGATCACATTGGCAATTCATCATTCCAAATCTATGTTAATATTTGGGCCTCTGCAGGGACCTAGAAGCAAAAGAATATGTGACAATGGGACCTCAGAAGTCCCATGATGTGCCACTAGTAAGTTGATGAGCAAAGGGAGGTGACGACATGGTTCAGGCCAAATCTCAAGGCTACTAAACCAGGAAAACCAAGGACTCACCTCTCATTCCATTGCCAAAGACCTCAGAACCCACAGAGCTGCTTCTCATAACATTCCTAGAGACCAAATGTCAAAAATTTTAAGTTCTGATGCTCAAGCTTAGGAAGAAGGGCATTCCTGCTCCACAAGAGAAAGCAAGTGAGGTGGTGTGACCATTACTAATCACTAATCAGTAGAAAAGTTTTCTTTATGTATTAAGTCATATCTTTATTCTATATTATCAATTTCCTTTACACATTTCAGAATTAGGACCATTCTCTATAGCTGTTAGCAAATTCCATTGCTGATGTGGTTTAAATGTCTATCGCCTAAATATATATGTTTACACATATTTTAATCCCCAATGTAAAAATATTGAGGGGGGCATGGGGCGATGATGAGGTTGTGAAGGCTCAGTCCTCTTAATGGGATTAAAGCTCTTGTCAAATAGACCTGAGTGAGCTTGTTTATGCTTTCCTTTCATAATAGAAACATACATAGAAGGTGCCATTCATGATATGTGATCGTGACAAAATTCCTAATCTGACCCCAGAGCTGTGGGTAATAAATTTCTGTTAGTTATAACTTATGCAGTGTAAGTATTTTGTTAAGCAGCTTCAACAGATTAGATGACATATAGCCTGATGAGAACAGGGAAAAATCAATATAATCCAAGTGCTTTCAATCAAGTTTAAAGGATCATTGAGTGTGTAGGTGCCTTGGGAAAGAATATCCAGGCAGGAGTCAGAGTATGTCTCAGCAGTTTATGCAGATGGCTTTATGGGCCTGCAAGCTGCTCTCTTGCACAAGACCTTAGGTACCAGACTCTTGTCATTCTGACATTGTTAGCACATTATGAACGATGACCATGTATTTTTATTTTACATGGGCTTTACAATTCAAGACTGTAGTCCATCTTGGGCTTAAGTCCCTTTAGGGGAATAGCAATAAGGTCTGCTAGTTAGGGAGTAAGTCATCCAAGAATAGAGTAGTAGGTATCAGGGGTGTCACGGGACACCATGTCTTTATGACCTTGGATGGCCTGAGTGATGCTTAGACATGATCACTGAAACTGCTGTATGAAAACAGAATGAAGATACAGAAGGTAGAAAAAGACAATGATGTAGGGGAGATACTGAAGTAAAATCTCAGTATTACTTGATGGTGGGGGGAACATCTGGTCCTAAATTGAAAATTCTGTAGCATCATCCTGTTTTTAATAAGGACTTACAGGTTTCAGTGTATTTAGATGACAGTTTGAGAGAAAAGGAAAAAGTCTTGTTATAAGCGTGGGTTTTGGGGGGAAGGCAGGCCCTGAAATAGAATCATTTCACATCACTATACTGCTGAGGATCTATCATCTAAAAATCCTGTGCACACATTTAAATACCTTATAAACTACATAAAATTATTATGGTCATTATTACAATTGAGGAGTTTGAACTAGATGATACTATAAAGCTTTTTCTCATTCTCATTTTCTTTGACTGTACATTGTCTTTTACCATTTAATACTAAAATAAATCTGATTTCTTCTTACTCTGTCCCCAGACAAAGTGGGTATATTTTGAATTCACATTTAAAGTTGAAGATAGTGGAACTGTTATGAATTTTTCATTTTAATATAATTTTCTATGTTTCCTTTATTAGAATCAAATAAGATCATGTATATGAAAATGTTTTGGAAAACCCAAATCATTCTATAAATACAAAAGATTAAGTACTGAATTAGGAGGATTTTAGTTTAAATCTGTTTAAAATAATAGGCTTGAAATCTCACTCACATTTTCCAACCATTTAAGAGAAATATATGCTCTTTTCTGTCTTTGCAGCATAGGGTTTGCTTTCATTTTATGAGATTAAACTTTTGGAAGAGGATTAGCTTGTAATTTTCTACATAGGGTAAAGATTGTTTTTCTCATACTGGCACTTGTAAGCTGTTCAGAATCTTCCTCCCAAATGCACAGTTTCTGGAAATTTTTTAAATTGGTGGCAGAGAATTTTCTGCGCACCTACTTGTTTTCAACTTTAGACTTCCATTTACCATGGTGAAAACAAGCTTTTCAAACATTTTTTCCTACCTAAAACACTGACTTTAAGTACTCGTTGCCCGGATGAAGTTCTGGACAATTACAATGCTGGCGCAAGTCTTTGTTCCTGGGATGAAGACGGTGACGTAATTGCGTACCTGCGTCTTCCGGAGGACAGTGGCCTTCGCAAAGACGAGGTCTTCCTTAGCTGCTCTTGAACCCAGACTGAACCGTCAGGTATCATGTCTCCTCCAGGTCTCCCTTGCCAGATTCCCCAACCCTCTCAGATCAGGTAAGAGCCCTGCATTGAGCCCTAGGGATTCTGTCGTGATGAGATTGCTATGTTTTATTTGTTGGCTGGCTCTTCCACGGATTCTAAGCTGGGTGAGAAACAGGGTCCATGCCTGTCTACTCTCCCATTTCTATGACATTTCTTGGCAAACAGAAGGGAAATAATTTTGTTTTGAGATTCACTGTTAAACTAACATTTCCAAAGCAGGATAATATTTGGAAAACATCTGTATCCATAGGATAGATACTGATGAAGTATCTAATTTTAGATTCATTTTTTAAGCAATACAACATCACTTTATAATTGTTTAGTTTATTGGTTTAATTAGTTGGAATGGATAAAGTTTGCTAAAAATTTATTTCCCACACCGTGTAATTGTTAAAATCAGTGGAAGCCTGAGACCTCAGCTGACTGATGCTATGGAGCCGAAAGACATGGATGCATGCCCTGTTCTCAGCAACAACAAAACAGTAGACGTTGGGAACTCGTAGAGCTCTCTGGTCTCTGGACTGACAATAACAAATGCCGGCTCTGCCCAGAACTCTTTGTCTATTGCTTGTTACATGGCTGTGCACGAGGCAAAGTAAGCAGATCTGGAGAGAACTAAAATAGAACCACCACATGTTTATGGTGCATAACACATTTTTCATCTATGTAAATGGGCAGCTGAAGATGTGACAGTAGGGGCTGGGGAGGTGGCTTAGCCATTTAAGCACCTGCCTGGCAAGCACAAGCATCTGTGCTTGATCCCCAGTTCCACATGCAGTGCTGGCTTCAGGCTCTGAATGGGCCACTGAAACCCGGTGTGGTGGTGCGTCCTACAATCCCAGTGCTGGGAGGCTGAGACCGGAGGCTCACTGTGAGTCCGAGCTGCACAGTGAGACCCTGTACCAAATAAATAAATAAATAATTTAAAAAATGTGGCCATATCACTGGCAAGCGCAAGGGTCTGAGTTCAATCCCTGGTTCTGAAAAAAAAAATTGGCCATAAATAGCTTAGTGAACTGTTATGCTTATCTAACAATAGACCTTGATCAGGTAGACTGTCTTGAATGAATCTATTGAGACCCAACTACCATTAGATAATAACAATATTAAATTATTTAAGATCCTTCTTTTCCCCCTTCCTCCTTTTGCTTTCTTTTTCTCTCATACGTATACATAATAAAGTTTAAAGATGAAATTTTAAACATGAAATTTGTAAAATTGACCCATAGACTATTAGAAAAAAAACATAGCAATCCATTGTTTTCATATTTTTTATACTTGCAGCCACTTTGAAAGATTAAAAGCTTGCAAGTATATACAAAAATCATGAAATAAAGCAGTTAATACAAATATGTGATTACTCTGCTTTTTAAAAATACTCCAAAGAGCCTGATAATATTCCAAATGAATGCCGTGGTCAGGATTTGGGAGCACAGGTCAAACGGCAACCAGAACTCTACACTCTGGGAAACTACACAACTGTTGGTGGAAATGCAAACTCCGATTTTTACAAAGTCTAGGCTACATAATCTGTTCTGACATTCTAACTAATTTTAGAGTTTACTGACTACTTATTTTTCAATTTAGTCAAATAACCAACTAATAGACAGTGTGCTTCACCAATGTAGTTAGTAAGACTAAGAAAAGTAGTCAAATTGATAAAACATATATTTTCAGCCTCAAATCACATCCCCAAACTCTAACAGCAATGACTATAACCAAAAGCAGTTTTGGTTTGGAATCACTGACCATATTTTGGGGTAACTGTTGGAAACCTAATGCCGGGATTGGCTTTTCACATGCATGTTTCTGTTGAATGGAGTGGACTTCTGGCCGCAACCTCTTTCCCAGAGATATGCATCACAGTCAAGCCAGAAAAAAAAAAAAACATATTAATTTTTTTCTCACATAAAACCAAAAGCTGAAACTAAATTTAAATATGTAAGCTCTCATCTGACAAGTAGATTTGTGCTACAGATATACACACTCTAGGAAACACATTGTGGAGATACACACTTTAGGGAATTCTAGCTCGAGGTTTGTATTGTCCTAATTCAATTCCTTCCATTTTTCTGCAGAGGAATAGGGAGATCAAATTATAGCATGCAATGCCAATTGAGCCCTGGAAAATGTTAGAGATGTGTATTTCTCTTTTTGGTAGTCACTTGTTGAAAATATTTTTTATATTTTGGATTATAAGTAAATATATTTGCATCAGATTGATATTGATTATGTAAAATAATTGATCTGTTACTTCTTTTTCAATTTAAAATTTTGTTTTGTAAATTTCTGTAAGGAAAACATTCCATAAACTACAAGTGAAATTTTTTTTCCAGTACGGGGGGAATTGAACTCAGGACCTTAAGCTTGCAAAGCTGTTGGACAAGTATTTATGTGCACCTACTATTCTCTACCTGCAGTTGGGACTGATTAAATGAATAAGACCTCTGCCCTTAAGGTGTGGGAGGACACAGATGAATCATTTTATAGAAGTAAACTGTTGCACACTAGAAGGTAAGTGGGGCAGAAGGGTTGAGTATAGGTTGAGTACAGGTTAGTGCTCACTGAGGAGGTTGCGTTTGAGCAAAGACCTGAGGATGAGCAAAGTTGGTATTTTATCCCCAGAGTGATTTGACTTAAAAGCATGCCAGGAGAAGGCCAGCCAGATAGCTCAGTGGATTAACGTGCCTGCTTAGGCAGGTGCAGAGGCTGGGTTTCCATCTCCACCTCCCTTAGCTGTGCTGGCCCTGCCCCCAAGGTGTGCTGATACTGGGATTGGGACTTGGTGTGAGTGTGTGCACCTGCAATCCCAGCACTTGGGAGGCTGAAAATAGGACAATCACTACGGCTGTGATCTATGTAGTGAGACCCTATACACCCTGTAGACACTGTCCTAAAAATTTTTTTTTTAAAAGAAAAAGAAAAAGGAAAAAAAACAAACTGGATCATAGATGTCTGCCTATGCATTTTCAGAAAAGTCAGGCAAGTGTGACTGGAGTCAACAAAGAGTTGAGAATCAAAGGGAAACAGCTGAGAATCAGATTTAGTCCAGGTGAAACGACGATCCTTCGCAGAGTCTGAGAGGGGCAGGGCCATGACGGAAGTGCAAACTCAGCTACCGAGTGCAGGATACACTGCAAAGGCATCGGGCAAAGCAAGGCAGTCAGGAGGTCCCCGGGGACTCGCAGGAGGGCAGCGGGGATGATGGGAGCGCTGAGGGGCGTTCCATTCCTAGTATCACTTGGAGTAGGAGCCGCAGGACTTCCTAAGGTACTGGAAGCAGAGAGAGAAAGAGAGTGGGAGTGAAGAGGTCGGGGTGAGAAAGGAGAAACAGAAGACAGGGTTGTGTCCAAAGTTTGGGACTCAGACAAGGAGAAAGACGCTGTTTTTATCTACTGTGACAGGAAACTTCAGTGGCTTGGGTGAGGTCTTGAGAAACAACAGGAGATTGTCTTTGCCTATGGAGAGTCTGAGGTCACTGCTCTGTGTTTATGAGAAAATATTGAATACCTAGAAGGCTGTAAAGCTAAAGTACTGGGAAATGGAAGAATACGTATTCTAAAAAACATATGAGTATTTGGGGCTCTCAGACATTAAGATCAATTATATAGGCATCTATGTGATTCTAGCTCAGATAGCAAAGTGTTTTACCTTTTGTAGCTGCGCACAACCCACATGGCTGTTGACAGGCTTGCTGGTGGGAAAGTAGCTCCATCTTGTGGTAACAACGGATTTCTTTTTTAAGAAAAAAATCGATAATGACAGCACATTTTCCTGTATTCCGAAAATATTTTATTCTGTTCTTAAAGCTTATTTTTAGATAACAAATGTTGATTATGCACATATATGGGATACAATGCTGTATTTCAATCTGTGCTCAGTTTAGAAAGATTAACATTGAATATCTGTCTCTTCAGTAACTGAGGGATCTCTTTTCTATGCACACTCAGAAGCTGGGTGTAACTCATCTGCACCTAAAGGGTAGAAAGTTGGTAACTAGAAAAGAAGCAGAAATTTTCCTTGATGTAACCTCCTGATACTCTCCTTTGAAAGTTTCATGAACTTCTGTGTTCATTTGTGCAAGGCTGTGTCTACTAGATATGGAAATAACCCACCCATCCAGGAAGTAAGTCAGTCAGAAACTGTTTCATTTAAATAAATGTTAGCTCAGCAAATCATTATCCAAAATCTGCTTATGACGCTGAGGATTTATGCAAATTATAAAGCATAATTGGTAATATTTAAACTAGGACTTGAAGTTATATACATGTGTATATATAATTTATCAAAGTGTGTAAATTCTATCACATTAGATTTATTTTTAGAATTTAATAGTTCACTTATTTTTTATAATTTATTTTATTATTACATTTTAGTTCACTTCATTTTTATAAACATTCAAACAATCTCTTATATATACATACTTATCCCAGGCCCAATAATTCAATGTTTTTTTCCTAAAGAAACTTATAACCTAGTTGGACTTACTAAATACTAAAATGTAAGCCCATTAAAACTGGAGAACATAGCAATAATACAATTAATATACCATAACTACTTATAATTCATATTGTTCGTATAGGCTCTTGTTTTCAAAGTTAGGTTCATTGAATTTGCTTCAGGAATTTGACAACATCTTACTGAAAGACAGGTTAGTGATTGTGTAAGAAAATTTGCTTAATGAGAAGTTATAATTATTAAAATTATATTTGGATATAAATTTCAAAATAGTATTTTCTCATCTTTAACTGCTGTTGTGAGTCTCGAAAAAAATAAAAGACAAGCATATTTATTTCTCTGTATATCTGATATGATGTTATGATAATGCAAGTGATATCTTTCAAAATTAAAACAAATAAACAATCTAATGAGTAAATACATATAGAAGATTTTGGCTTTAATTAGTACAAAAAAAGATAGGATGAACCTGAAATGATGTATTGACTGATACTTCTTTGGGGGTGGAAGGGAAATAGAATGGGAGAGACTTTGTTTTTATGTCTTTAGTATAGGGTCTCACTGCACAGATTGGGCTGATAGTAATCCTCCTGTTTTTAGCCTTCCAAGTGCTGTGATTATAGGCAAGTGCCGCCATGCCCAGGTTCAGTTTCCATCTCATTATACCCTGGGATCCAGCACAGCATACCAGGGATTAAATCTGAGCTTGCCTAAGCAGGTACTTTATTTATTTATTTTTTCTTTTTTTTGTCTTTTTTTTTTTGAGACAGGGTCTCACTATGCAGTTCAGGCTGGCCTCGAGCTCACTTTGTAGCTCAGGCTGGTCTCGAACTCACAACAATCCTCCTGTCTCAGCCTCCCGAGTGCTGGGATTACAGGCATGCGCCACCATGCCCGGCAAAAGGTTTTGTTTTTTTTTTTTTTTTTTCCCCAAAGGAGCTTTTTTTTTGGTCTTATTTTTACTATTTTCTTTTTTGGAACCGAGAATCGAACTCTGGACCTCGTGCTTACTAGCTAAGCTATCTAGCCTGCCCTGACACTTCATTGTATATTTTTATAAACTTTTATTTTGGCCTATGCAAGATTTTCTTCCTTATTAAAAATCTTAGGTGAAGATAATAAAGAAATCTTAAAATTAAAACAAGTACGTAACATATAAATGTGGTAGCCATTCAAAAGAAGAGAAATAATACAGTACCTGGAATGCAGTATTCTGGATGCTTGTGTCTAGCACGACAGCACCATCAGGTCACATGCACGTGTGTGCTGTTCACACTCACACACATACACACTTGCGTGCACACTTTGCAGAGCAATAGCAAGCCTGACTTAGAACATTTGACTTCGGTAGTCGCTCTGGTGATTCTGAAGAAATTCCTGATGAAGTGTAGGACAGATGAAATGAGTAAATGTGTAGACGCTGCCATGACTTGGTATTGTCATGGTGGGAAAGGGAGAGGCAGACTCGGAATGGGAAAATTTGAGAAATACGTGAATGCATTTCAGCTGGAACTATAAATAAGACCTCTTGAGATACAAACATATATGCATTTTCATAGTACAAGTTGAAGATATATAGCAAATGCAGAAAAAGATCAAAGTATACCTGAAAAATTCTTTGTACCTGAATTCCAAGAGGACTGTGAAGACCAGTGGTGTCATAGATAAAGAGCAGAATAATCACGCTGATAGCTGTTCAATGTCCAAATCTAAGACAGTTGGAAGGCATGTCGAATAATGAAAATAACAGATTACAGAAGTACAGAACCCTAAGGAATGATAATGATGGGATTAGAAAAAATCATTTTGTAACCACTAATCTAATAATGGAATCAGGCAAAAATCTTCAAGGCATGCTTAAACCTACCGAACAATAATTTGTTTTAAAACATGATATTCAGCTGGTCACAAAGACCATTAGGAGTACAAACAAATTAAAAAAGAGGAAAGTACTTTTGGAGTGATGAAATCTAGTCAACATTACTGTACCAAGTTAAGATTAGCACCTTTAATAATGAAAAAAAAATTATATTTCTTCTGGTGTAATGCAGTGGATAAGATGAAATATCATCTAAAAGTACTATGGCATAAATATTTAACCTGAATAAAATCATGAAAATAAAATTAGATAAATTCTATAAGACTTTCTATAATTCAACTGGCTTCAAATCTGTAAAAATGAGAATGTCAATTAAAACTAAACTGCTCTAAATTAAAGACACAAGACAGTTGGATATAGTTTGTGAATTTTTCTTTGATCATTGATCAGAGGAAGTTGATAGCTAAAAAATATATTGTTGCACTACAGGGGAAATTTTCTTATTTAAGATAGCTATTGTTTGAGTGCTTTCCTGGGTGTGATATTATTTTATTTATTATTATTATTATTTATGATTATTAGTATTATTTTTTGCAGATCCGGGGGTTGAATTCAAGCCCTTGCGCTTGCCAGGGAAGTGCTTATTCTACTGAGTTATCTCCCCGGCCCCTGGGTGTGATATTATTGTGACACATAAAATCTTGTGTAGAAGATTGCAGGAGACCATGTGGAAAAAATTCTGATAGGTCGTTAGGAGCAAACTACATTATGTGCAAGTTACGCTCAATATTTTTGGAAAATAATCTGTGAGTAAGTATGCTTATTCCTGTTGCTGTGACTACATCTATTAAAAATACAACATATCACCTGCAGCAGCGCTCTCAAAGTTAAAATATAATAGGAGTGAAATGGAATTCAAGAGAATGCGAAGTCTCTATCCTTGCCGTCTTACTTTTCATAGCGCAACTAACTGTCATTTTTAAACTAGCTTGGGAACACTCACTCCATTTCTTTCATCCCCAGGTCATAGTTCTCACACATTAAATTTTGATTTTAATTAAGTCTCTTAATTTTTCAGTTCTTAGAGTATTTTTAGGTTACAAAATAAGAGTTTTGTTCTAGATGGACATTCAGACTGCAACCCATTCTGTGATTCTGGGATGTTGCACATTTTATGTGTTCTTGATACCAAAGACAAAAGATTCATTATTATATGCAATGGTCTTCAAGGCACATGAAACGATTTCAGAATTAACAATACTATAATTGATAAATTTTAATAGTCTGTAGTGTTATAGTCCAATGAAGGCTATAATTTGTATGTATTCTGTTTTACAGACTATTTAAAACTCTTCTAACCTCAGACATTTCAGCTTTTGCTGTATTGTTAATGTTGAGATTTCAGACATATAAGTATCAGAATTGTGCAGAAACTTTTAAAATATTTTATTCTGCTAATTATATAATGTCGACATCACTTCAGATTCATCTGTCAATGCATTTATCTTGTCCTTCATGATTCTTAGCCTCTACAACTTTCAATGAAAGTCTCATTCACTAGTGGAGGAAATTCTGAAAGCTTTCTCTTTGTTTCTCTTGTACGTAGCCATTTCCTTTGCATTAATTAAATTCAGCTAACTTATTTTACATTCCACCTTGCTTTAACAGAGGAAGCATTGAGAAATGGCATAAAGGGAGGAAAGGTAGACATAAACAAGGAAAATCCTCAACAAATGCAATAAGTAATGGATACAATGTTTTGGAGTAATAAATTGAAATCATGGTAACATGGGTGAAGAAATTTTATGCCCTCTGACAGGCACTCTATGCTCTTTTATGAGACTATGTTCACTAAATTTCAATTCAAAATAGTGTTACATTTATTGGAATATTTCTAACAAAAGTACTCTTTATTATATTGGTATAAGAAATGAGTTGCATAAAATTAACACACTTAAAATGGTTTATTAATTTCCCTTGACATGCTTTTCAGCATCAGCTATGCACCAACGAAGGTACTGCCCAAATTTATATAAAACAAATGAAATTATTTCATTAATACAACCGGGTGTGAAAGAATTTTTTAGTGAAGCTGCGAGTATTGTGATCTTACCTCCAACTGTCCCACAGGCTGTGAGCGCTCCATCCTTTACCCCTGGTCCAGACCTCTCTCTCCTGAAGCTGTTTAAAAACAATTGTCTTAGAAGTGAAGTCACCACCCTCCTGTTGGAGGAAAGAAGGAACTGAGACTACTGATGATTATACCTTCTCTTCCAACCCAGGCCTATTGTTTTCATATATTTCATGGGAATCCATCATTACGTGTGGTGTAATCATATGTTTCACTGCTTTTTTGATGGCAACCTTCATTTTAGAAATTTAAGGTGCCAACTTCTATCTTCTCTCAGGTGGACCTTGAGAAGCAAAAGAATATTCAATTTTAAGCATTTAGAATATCTACCTTATTTGCTCTATGAAAAATGTGGGCCCTGATAGAATAATTTCTTCTTGTTCTTCATTTGTTGTACTGAGTGGTAGATGGAGAAGCAAGTAGAATTCTGAGAAAAGGTTGGATAGCTCTACTACCAACAGGTGGCTGGTGGACAGGTGAAATGTCAATAGGGAAAGAAGTAAAGTCTAGATTGAGCAGGACTGGAACTGTATAAGGTGGCAGGCTGGCTTTGTGAGTGCACAAATAGCTTGAAATTTTGAAGAAGGAGCAAAGACTTCTAAGTAGTTTGCACATGTACTGTGCTCTATAATTTCACTTTTGTGTTGTCTACAAAAATGACCAGTAAAATTTACATTGTTGTAAGGAAATTTAGAGCTAGATATCTGTAACTTCTTAGTGGGATACTAGAGTAATCAGCTCTTGAAATAGGAGAAAGTTAGCACTGATTGTGCCTACACACTTTCCAAAATTATAGCCTCACTTTTTCCTATTCTCCACACATCTCTTTGTGCCATAAGCCTTCACACTTACCTCTTCACCTCTCTATTACCTTCCACCATTACCTCAAGAAAGCATGGAAATGATTATTAGAAACTGTCATTTTTTTATCTTCTACATCTAACATCAACTGTGCAAATTCAATGCATGCAATTATTCTCTTATCTATGAGTTTATATTTGTACTACATACCAATTCAACCAGCTGGGTTTTCTTAGTGCTTGACACAATTTTCTCAATCTTGAAATTTTTTCAAGTTTGGATGCTCTAGGGTAATATTTTAAGAGAATTTTTGTCTTTTTTTAATACCTAGCAGGTGTCATTTCTTCACATGCAGACTAATCTTGTGATATGGATACTGTATTATAAAGATTTTATGATTAAGAAAATGATGGCACACAAGTGGGATAAGTCTATTTTTTATGCTGACTTTTGATGTTTAAAATAGGCGTTGGGCTGTTAGAATCTGCTACTCCAAGAATAATTCCATCACTATCTAAAGTTGCTTTGTAATATTTTAGGTGAAGTTATTAAGTGAACTGAAATAAATAAAAAATAACATTGTCAAAGAGTAAAAAAGTACTACTTAAATCATTAACGTGTACTAAGAAATTGTATCACTGATTTCGCTGCTTTCTTAGAGAGAAGAAGAATTCATCTCATATGACACTATCAGAATCCATTCTTTCTTTCTGTTGTTTTCATTCTCTTGGATTTTTAACCTGATAAATATATATGAGCTGGGCTGAGGAGAAAGCTCAGTGCTGTATGCATCTGCCTGGCTAGCACAAGTTTGATCCTTGGTCTAATATATATATATATATATATATATATATATATATATATATATATATATATATATATATATATGCAAAGGGTTTCTAATTTACTCTCCACAATACAATGGAAACATCTGGACATGTGACAACATACATGTTCCAGTGAGCCAGTAACTTTTGCCAGACTTTTGAAAAGGACAGAGATTGCAAGAAGTTAAGCATTGCTTCTGTAGTCTGAAACACTTTCCATGAGCCTTCATTTATGTGTTGGTTACTTACAACTTGATAGTTGAGGCCTCAACAGTTGGCTTTAGTTATATTTTAAAGGATTTAAAATAGGTAGAAGACTGGGCATGGTGGTGCTGGCTTGTGACCCCAACATTTGGGAGGCTGAACACAGGAGGATCACTATAAGTCTGAGCTATATAGTGAGACCCCATAGACCCTGTACTAAAAATGAATAAAAATGAAATAAAATAAAAAAGGTAGAATTATGAATTATTTTTATGGCTGAATGATGCATTAGCCTAGAATTTGGCAGCTTGGACTAGTGACGACTAGCACACAGTTTCTGTACATCAGTAGTCTCAGTTTGACTTAGTTGATGCTTCCAGCTCAGAGTCCAAATCTGCAGAGACTGCACTCAAGATGGCAACCTGGCTAGGTATGTTGAGCAGGGCTGGAGGGTCTCTTCCAAGACAGCTGACACAGGCTTAGTAACAGTGCTGAGTTTTAAGAGAAGGAAAGCAGAAATTCAATTTTTATTGAACCAGAATTTTCACTGCATGTTTGTGCAGTAGTATTTTTAGTTTTACATTTTAGACTTACAAAGTAAGAGGAGACCATACAAGGTGTCACTAGTGGGGGCAAGAGATATACAGGTCATCTTGGAAGTTAGTGACCACAGAACAGCACTCTCAATTAACCACCTTTATTAATAATTAATGTTAACATTCCTAGTGCATCACAAATAAAGAGGATTTGTTTTAAAAACATAAATTATCTGCATGTAGTGACATATGCCTCTAAATCTAAGCACTCTGGGAGGCTGAGGTCATAGGATCCCAAATTTGAGGCCAGCCTGGGCAAGTAACTTGACAACTTAGGGAGACACCAGAACAGTGCAAAACAAAAGATCTGGGGATGTAGGTAGGCACAGGTCCTAGGTTTAAAGTTTGGTCCTGATCTGACTAATGACAGGTAAATTCATTCTGTAGAATGTGGGCAGATATGTGTACAGAAGCCACCTTCCTTAAAGGATTTGTTTAAAAATAAAGGAGAATTAGGCTATCCTTGAAGTCCTGATTAGAAACTTTTAGGAATTTCACAATTTAAGCTAGTTTCTCCTAAATTACTCAGGAAAGCATTTTTTGAAGGATTTTATTGCTTAGCATTTATGTTGAACACATCAAACACTTTGATTCTATTAAGAATAAACAGGTCTTCTTTATGAATACAGAAGATAAAAATGAATTTTAAAATTTTAGAAACGAATGAAAAGTTAAAAATATCACTGATAAAGCTTATTGATTACCCACTTTCTCCCAAATAACAGTAAACAGGAGTCATTTCTTTTTAATTAATTAATTAACTAATTTATTTATTTATTTATTGTATTTTATTTATTTTTTAGGGAAAGGACTACCACTGCTAGATCTGACTCCTGATCCTCCTATTTACAGCCTCCCAAGAGCTGGCATTCAGGGCGTGGACACAACGCCCAGTCTCAGTGTGCTCCGGGGGCAGGGGCAGCATGGCAGGTCCCACAGGATCAAACCCCAAGCCCCTGTACTTTCTTGTAGGCACTTTAAACGCTGACCTATTAGGCTGGCTCTCAGCTTTTTACCTTTTGATGTTGAACTTTTGACTAAATAAAATTTATCTTTCTATTATCACTATTATAAAAGTTTCAACTGTGATAACTGAAACCATTTATTAACATGGAACATTTCTCTATAATCATGAAAAATGTTTTTATATGTATTATCTGATTTAACAACTATTATGACATACTTTTATACTTTGTAGAAAATAAAGCTTTATATTTTTATATGGATTATATAATTTCTTCAGAGTTATATATTTCTTATTGGCATATTACTGCTGATTCTGTCTTACATTAGGCTTTTTGATATTTATTAATAAATTATAATTAAGTATAATATTGGTCCATCTGATGACTTTAGATATATCTAAAACAACTATGTCATAATGCATGTCTATAATACAGGAGTATTAAGAAAAACTAAAAAATAACTGTTATGGTTGAAGCATTTAATTCACCAAAGTTTTGAAATTTTAGCAAAGGTCTTTATAATGTGAGAAAACTAAAGCCATCTTAGAAGTATGGGCTTTTCTTATAATGTTACTTATGAAATTCTGTATGTATTAATGGAGATACGTAATACAAACATGACACTAGTAATAAATTATTTTGAACTGTGGATGTTTTTATTGAATGCTTACTTTCATTACTTAATTACATTTTAAAGTTTGAGATATCACTTTGGTCAGTCTTCATATTAAAAAATTTTCATTATTTTAAATTGATAGACATTGAATATTTGTACAAAGACCACAGAGTACCAGTAACATGAGTATTATTGTTTAATTTTATTATGTGTAGGAGAATGACAATATATGTGGGAAATGACTTGAGTACATTTTGGTGAAATGAAAATGAGTAATTGACTCAGGGAAAACCAGGTAATAAATAGTTAGAGGTGTATTTAACCCTGAAAAACATGAAATCATCATCAAACCATTCTCTTAAGATATTGGAGTATTAACAACTGGCCTTCATAGCCTTCTAAGCAAGTGAGAGGAGTTTATTTCACAGGCTAATTGCTGAGGGATAAGGAAAACAAATCCCAGCAAGTCTTGGGGAAACCTCCAACATGCAGTTCCGGTGTGTTTGAGGGCAGTTTTAGTGATTTGGTTTTCTTCTGACCACCTCTGTCATCTCCAAAGCCAGCCTGCGATATTTCCTATAAGATTTCTGCTACTGTGGAACCCAGCTGGTCCACCTTGGGTTTTGTTGCTGTGCTCCTTGCTGTCCAATGTTGTCCTCGCAGGTCTGGCCGATTCATGGTTTCTCTTCAGGCAGAATTGTTCAGTGTTACTGTTTGGTTTTTGTGACCCAACAAAAGGCCACAAAAGGAGTCTTTCCTGTGCACTGTAGGAGGTCTGCTATCTAGAATATATAAAGAACTAAGATATAACAGGGCTCTCATATTTAAAGACCCAATTCAGAAATGGGCATCTGAGATGAATACACACTTCTCAGAGGACGAAATTAAAGAAGCGAATAAATATATGAAAAAATGTTCCACATCGCTAGTCATCCATGTAATGCAAATAAAAACAACACTGAGATACTATCTCACTCCAGAAAGAACGACTATCATAAGGAAATCAACCAACAACAAATGTTGGAGAGGTTGTGGGGAAAATGGAACACTTATCCACTACTGGTGGGAATGTAGACTGGTACAACCATTGTGGAGGTCAGTGTAGAGACTCCTCAAAAGAGTAGGACTAGAAATCCCATTTAAGCTGGCTATCCCCTACTTGGAATTTTCCCACAGGAACTGAAAACATTGTACCATAGTGATATATGTGTACCTATGTTTATAGCAGCACAATTTGTGATAGTAAAATCTTGGAAACAATCAAGATGTTCATCACATAAGGAATGGTTGAAAAGGATGGGGTATTTCTATAAAATGGAGTATTACTCAGCTATTAAGAATGATAAGCTTAATAAATAAATAAATAAATAAAAGTTTTCGGGGAGATGGCTCAGTGGAATAAGTACTTCTCTGGCAAGTACAAGGGCCTGAGTTCAATCCCTGGTTCCGCCGGGGGAAAAAAATAAATAAATAAGAATAATAAGTTTGAAGCATTTATACTGAAGTTGATGCCACTTGAACATATACTCTTATAAGTGAAATAAACCAGACACACAAGTGTAAATATTGTATAGTCTACCTAGTATAAGAAGCGAAAAGTGGAAATACAAATGGAAACATACAACAACAACTAAAATCAATTGAGTCAGATAAGGCAAAGTGAACGGCATATGCTGCAGAATACTAATCAGCTTTTCTTCTGGATGGTTAACAACCTAAGTTCACAAAACAGAGTTGCAGAAAAGAAAAGCCACAAGGACAGCCAACATTTTGGTCCTAGCCTTTCAAGGTCAGCAAAGACTCAGGACATTGGAGAACCTGTACTGCAACATCATGAAACTCAGTTGAGCCTCAAATTTTCTAAACAAGGGAATTATGGAGCCAAGAGGAAAGAGATCGAAGTTCTCTAGTGTGCCTGGGGTGAGTCACATGGAGAGAAAACTTTCTCTCAGGCTCTCACAGAGAGCAAACTGGTCAAGCATTGGCCATGACTCATCCACATGGATGACACAGACAAAGGATCTACAGAATAAGGTACAGGATTACAAGATAAACCCTGAGGGGATTTCACTGACCTCATAAGAAACATAAAGTACATGTGTTGGTATATAGGTCTTGCTCTATCCAGGCCTTAACCATCTAGCAGAAAAGTATAAAAATGAGGTATACACCACGGGGCCATAATAATAAGTTGAGCTGTAAAAGGATGACCAGCAGTGTTTCTACCCGTGTCCACTTGATGCTAAAGTCTCTCCCCCCAAAATTTCCAAATTTTCTGAAATACTCCCAGGGACCAGGATAAAATCACACCTGGCTTTAACCAGCAATTTGTGTTTTCAACTTAGCTGTGGCCACATGTCTGTCAGGACGCTTCTCCTACCACCCACTCTGTGGCACAATTAAACCCACCTCCAGAGAAAGCCCTTCTTGCGAATGGCAATGTGCCCAGCCCAAGTCTAAGTGGCCGCCACATTAGAGTTAAATAATATCTTAGCTCTAAACCTAAAGGGATGCTAAGTAAACCCAGTTAGAGACACAATTTCCTTTTAATCCGTTAATGTTTATAAGAATTTATTTCTTTAACTTGGAGGGATTTTGTAAAAATAATATTTGCAGTGATGAAGAAGAGTTTATTTGAAATTCAATAATTCCTTCATTTTCACATCTGTTTATATTTTATTAAATCCAAGTAAAATCAAATGGACTACTTTTAGTTTAACATATACTTTTAAAACGTGATTTAATTTTTACAAAAGAAATTCTATCTCTCAATCTGCTACTTCTCTCAGTATACGTGGAGGGGCATTACATTTGTGTACACTGTTTATATTCCAGAATGGCTAGTTTCAAGTTCGCATTCACGCTAGTTAAATAATTTTTGGCAGTTTACTTAAACTATTAATACCTTCGTATCTTAAATGGGGATAAAAATAACACCCTCTGTGTAGAACTTTTAGGATAACTAAATGAACTACTGTTTATTTAAACATTTTAGAATATCAGCTAGATACACAATAGAAATAATGGTTATACCCATTACCACCAGAGGTTTTATCCTGCATGATTTATTGCTTATGCTGATGGCTTTAAGGATATTAACATGTATCAAGCTCAGTACTTTGTACATTTTAAATATATGCAGTTAACTGTATGTATTTTACCTGAAGAATGCTAATGAAATTTGTCTAGTAAATAAAAATATACACAAGTTAATGCTTAATGATAAAATGGCTATTTCAAGATGGTGGACAGCTATGGGAAATGTTTATGGCTTATTAAGTTTTGTTAAAACTATTCTAGTTTTCAAAGAATTGTTAGTAATGAGTATATATAAACAACATGAATTATTTATCATTACATCTTGGAAACATTTTCAATATAATAATGTCTCCAATGTTCTTCCCTAATTCTTTCATTGGTCATTCTCCATGAAATAGACTCTTGTTTTAATATTTCTTTTCCAGGTCTCGAAGTGCTACGACTCCATTGTTTGCTTTTTGACAGGTCGGCGTGACAGAGAACAAAATGGCTTAACACTGTCTCAGTATGGAGAAGGCTCAAACCCTTGTTCCATCACTTTCCTGTGTGTTGTATTTCTGTTAGGTATTTAGAAATGCCCCTATCTGGGCATAGTGGCGTGCACCTGTAATCCCACTGCTGGGGATGCTGAAAACAAGAGGACCACTGTGAGTATGAGCTGCATAGTGAGATCCTGTACCAAATACCTTTACAAAACTTTACTTTTATGTTTTGTTGCTCAATGTATATTTATAACAAGAGTTTAGAAAATACCAACGATGATTATATTGTTGCCTTCTGATGTTGGCAGTTCCAGTGATGGCCTCAGTGCCTATTTTTTTGTATGTGGTGTGTGTTTGTGTGCAGACACAGGATGAGAAAACAGAAGTAGTTATCAGAGTTTGCCCTCTTCATAAAACAAGGGAGTAAAATACAACATTTGGTGTTCCTTTCCTTGGCTTGGGAATAGATTGGCATCAACATTTCACTCTGTCATTGGACACAAATATATTCTCCCATGTAGTATTACAGATTTTTCTTGTATTCTCTGTTATCCCCTAGTCATGTCCCTCTATTGTCTGATAAAGAGTTTTGTCAAATTTTCACTCTGATATTCAACAAATGACTTCACATGACCTGGCTGCTGCCTCGAACATGGATCTGCACTAACCACCCTGGCACGAAATGGAAAGCAGGATTTGTGCTTCGTGTCTTCCCTCCACGCATGGGTGCCTCCTTTATCATTCTGAGACAGTGCTTAGGAGCTTTACGGCCTCTTTTGGGCTCTTTCTTCTCCAAGTGATTTTTGGGAACATGCTTGTTCTCTTACTGGTTTGGTTATTTTTTTTAAATTGAAGCCTTAGACTAAGAAGTGGAAAGAATTTCAGAGATAAAGTACTTCCAATGAATTGGGAAGCCCCAGGTAATCCAAGTAATCTTACCAGTATTTATTACACTCCTGCGATTGAATTGATTTCCCAAATGTTATAACATAGGAGACAACATTCTTTTTCCCCAAACTATGGGCTTTTGTTCAGATATTTTATCACATATTTCTCTTCGGGATTATTCTGTTATTTTATTGTATAAGCTTTTCTCCCAGTTTGGTACAGTTTTCTTAAAAAAATTAGGTTAATAATTTTATATTCTCAAGGCTCTTAACCAAAAACACAGAAGTGATACATGTGATTTATTTTTTGTCTTCTTTTCCTCACCCTAAGAGACACACACATACACACACACACACACACACACGGAGAGTCATGACATACAAAACAATAACATACATATTGCTATCTTCATCAGATTATAATATAATATATACTATAATAATATATATTTGGCTGTCCTATCTGAAGTTGAATAAGTACACACTGTGGAGTTTCTTTAAGGACCAAATCACTGACAGTTTTCAGAATGTCACTCCATCAGTAAGCGATGCATAACTGTTTCATATATGGAAGTAGGACTCTGGTACCAATCGTAGACTTAATGGAATTCTATTTTAAAGAAATTTTATCGAATATATGTGCAGGAAATGGAGGCCTTTCCACACAATTTTGTGATCCTGTATAAGTATTTAGTTTAGAGCAAATATTATATCCTAAAAATGCATTGGACAGCTCTGCGATTTGCTCTGCCTCTGCTGCCTCAAGTTATCACTCGCTGTGCCCCACACTTTCTTTGGTTATGCTTTCCATCCAGAGGCCAAGGCAGCCACCTACAGGTGACAATGATTCCTCCACCAAAGCAAATGCCTGTAAGAGGCTGCATAAAGCCAGAGCGAACGCAACAGTGCTTTTCAGTTCTGTCTTAGAGCCTATCTCTTGCTCATCCCTGGCCCATTATATAATTCTTACATGTGCAAGTTTGTTCTTCCTTTGAATTACAAGATAGTCAGTGTGTTCATTGGAACAGGTACATCTTTCTAGATCATGTGTAGCTCTGCCTCTTTCTAGCAGTCTTGCCTCAAGCCTAGAAAAATATAAAACAGAAGCGCATACGTGTACGTGTGTGTGTGTGTGTGTGTGTGTGTGTGGTGAGGAGAGGTTCAGCAGAAGCTTCTTTTAAGACAGTTGTATGGAAAAACAGTGCCCAAGTCATAAAATGCCCTATCAGAAGTAAGAAGAGGTTCAAGCATAAGGGCATCTTGCAATGAATTGCCCTTTCACGGGGGAGCAGTCCCTCTGGAACATCTAGTTAGTAATCCAAGCTATGCTTTACTATTAAAGCCACTCATGCTTAAAATAAGTTGTCTTAGTCATTAATTAGATCATAAAACCACTGAATAAACTAACTGACATCTTTGTAAAATGGGGATTTAATTACAAACTTTAATCTAGGCAGTCCTACTTGAAAGGAAACCTAAAACTATGGCAATGACTGTATAGATTTAATAAAATACAACCTTCGTGCTTATTAGCGACACTTTCCCCACTTAAGGGGTTTCCTCCTTTTAAGCTGTTGGCACGTTTGGTGCACTGTCCACTTTAGAGGTTCGTGGGAGACGTATTCTTCAGACATGGAGCTGGCATCCAGACGCTTCTTTTATGACTTATAATTTAAATCTTATGTTTAACCAGAATTTTAACTAGACGTAAAAAGTAAGTAGTGGCATGATGAGTTTCTTTGTATCTGTACCTAATCTAAGCTTTTTTTTTTTTTTTTTTTTTTTTTGGATACATGATGATTACTAAGAGTAGCAGAAATAAATTTTAAAAAAATCTTGCTTGTTTTGTGAAAAATCCGTTTACAGTTAAAGAAATCCTCTGCTGGGAAATACACTTCCTTTCGGAAGTATTTCTGCCTTCTGCATTGAAATAATTAGGCTTCAAAATACTAGGGCAGACGGCTGGTCAGGTAGCTCGGCCGATGAAAGCACCTGCTTAGGCAGGGGCCAGGGGTTCGATCCCTGGTGTGCTATGCAAGTCCCGCCCCGGGATGTGCTGAGACAGCAATTGAGACTGATGCAAATGGTGATGCTGCATGCCTGTTGTCCCAGCGCTTGGGAGGCTGAAACCCAGGAAGGATCACTACAAGTCGGATCTGTGTAGTGATCCTTGTAGACCCTGTACTAAAATACAAAACAAAAACACAGCACAGAGCATCACTGCCCTGAATATTTTCTTTCCCAGGAAGCTTCAGAAGCGATAGCTCCTCAACACATCCTGTCCTGTTTCCAGGTAGATTAATGGAAGCAGTCTAATTTCCTGAACCTTTTCCCGCAAGCAGGTAAGCTACATCTTCCTCATGGAGATCAAAACTCTCGGCCAGGCTGCCCTTCTCAGCCTCGGGGCTTCAGGGGCAGTCAGAGAGTCTGTCTTCCGCGAGTGTTTCTGAGACCATGCTGTGTATTGATGAGAAGGTCTAGCGGATTTTCACGGATCTGTCTTGGGGGCGGCCCACATCATTCCTGTTTCTCTTCTACCAGATAAAACACAATAATAGGGTTACAGCTTGATTGAAAATGAGCCGAGGGGCTGGCGGGTCCTGTGTCACAGGGACAAACGTTCACACATTTGCACCACAGTGAGCTGTTTCTGCCACCGCTGCTTAGCCTTCCTTTACACAAGAAAGCTTCTCACTGGAGAACCCACCTCAAGGAAGAGGAGGTTTTCTGAAGGGAGATACAGACAGGCAAATTCCTGCTTTTCAGCTCCAGAAGGGAGACTTGATTTCCCTCAGTGGATTTAGGACCAATGGATAGCAAACAAGTACATGCCCAATAAGTATCATTTACAGTAGAGGGTTTGTAACACTTGCAGCCTTATTTTCCATGACTGGAGAGTGTCAGCCTCCTTTACTCCTATGTAAGCCTTTCTGTTACATCTTTTACTGAAAACTCTACTGTCAGTTTGAAACACCAAGGCCTATAGGGCTGGCATTTTGCGATCTCGATCACTCACGGCTAATGAAAAATAATTCTTTCATTTTGGAAAGGTCAGACTGAAAACCACAGACTGTGTTCCTGGCATACAAGCAAATGCCCTGTTGCTGGAATTGGTGGCACTGGAGGTTCCAGAAGATTCCAGATACATTTAAGTTTCTCCTGTCCCCTGGTCATGAGTTCAACTAAATTAATTTTGCCATTCTACTCTAACCTCATTTTGTACAGGTTTTTTAACCTAGTCATAAAATAAAAGAATGTTGCATATTATGGCCAGCAAGATAGCTCAGCAGACTCAGTGTCTGCTTAGGCAAGCCCAGGGAATGGGGTTCAATTCTCTGGCCCTGCCCTTGGGCACTCTGAGTCAGTGATGTTTTTGTTTTTGTTTTTTTTGGTGGAACTGGGGATTGAACTCAGGCCATTGAGCTTGCCAGGGAAACACTTATTCCACTGAACCATCTCCCTGGCCCCTTGAGTCAGTGATGGGTCCAGGCATGGTGGCGTACACTTGTAATCCCAGTGCTGGGGAGGTTAAAAACAGGAGGATCAGTAGGAGTCCAAGCTGTGCAGTGAGAACCTATACCAAATATGTTTAAACAAAATGTTATGTATTCAAAAGAAAAACAAGTGGCACAGAAACTCATCTATTGCCTGTGGGCCAGAAATAGCTAGTTAGTGATCTGATTTCCCTGTTTTCCCAGCTGACCACAAAGGTTGCTGCTCTGGCTGAGGCCACCTTCCTCCTGATGGAATTCCCCTCACTGAATGTTCAGCAGGTGATTTTCCCAGTCTAGATTGCCTCCACAGGACCTCTGGTTCCTCACTAAGCTTTCTTCTGCTAACTCTTCCTGTTTTGACCCTTGGAGCAAGATTTCCTCAGTCACTGGGTAACCTGCTGTCTCACTAAGCTTGGCATTGCAAGGTCTCCTGGTGTGTAAAGATCAGGCAAATCCTGGGCAAAGTGACATGAACTGCTTCTCTACCCTCCACCTCTTGTAGAGCAGTAACAGTGACACCAGCTCCTGCACCATCTTACTTTCCCCACTGTAACTTCCGCTTCTCCTGAGGCAGCAAGATGACTTGCCCTTAGTTCAGCAGACAGTATTTCTCAAATTGTGGTCCCATAGCACCCACACCAGACTAGAAGTGCTTTTTAAAAACACAAATCCTTGAGTTGTACCCATATCAACTCTCAAATCACAGCTGATGGGGAATAGAAAACCACAATTCTAATATGTACCTTATGGTGTAATTCAGATGTACTAAAACTAGAGCTCTGCTTCCTTAAGAAGTCCATTTATAGAGTAGCAACACAGAGACTCCTTTTTCACCTGTCTGGATCGAGTTTAGATAACTGCAGAATACAAGTCTGAGAAGTCTCACTCTTCTTTTTCAGTGTATCAAACTTTAGAAGACACAGACATTTTTGCAGAGAGAACTCAGAGTTTAAGTAGTAGATCAGGGGTTGCCAACTGCTGCCCACAAGTGTTTCCATGTAAACTAGGACTTGCAGCACATGGGTTTCAGGTCTCCCTCACTGTCCCTCCAGGCTGGTCGCGGGTGTCCTAGGTCCCATGAACCCCTGCATTCATTTGCACTGACTGTAGCAGACTGTTAGAAATTCTCTCTAGCACGGTAGTACCTACTCTGAACAAGTCTTTTAGAGGAGATTCTCTGAGTGCTTTCTTTGTCATTTCTGCTGTCTCATTGTACTTGTGGCAGTGCAAGTCCCTTCTGCTGGAATCTGAGCAAAATGAGGTCCTGCTTCTCACCGTGGGTCAGTCCTCTAAGTGCTCTTCCCAGAGGTGCTGGCCACCTGATCCCTGCTGCTAAGCTGGTTAATTAAGTTTTCTATGTGGAGAAAGAGAAAACTACAGTGAAACATCTTCCCTTAATTTCTGAACAGTACATAGAACATTCCAATTTCTGGATAGTGCACTCCAATTTATTTATTTATTTATATTTTCTTTTTTATGAGGAATAAAAAATAGTTATAATAAAAAACTTACAAATGATACAGAATTCCACTAAACAAAATAATAGAAATTTGGCAGTGTTCATTGTATTGCATGGTGTTTGTTGTATTTCACAGTGTTATCTTCAACTTAGTTGTTTAGGCTACCAGGTATAGGCACATAAAATTGGGAAAAGACAAAAAAGTTGTAAGAATACAAGGGCTGGAGAGATAGCTCAGCAGCATAAGCGCCTGCCTGGCAAGCACAAGGTTCAGTGTTCAATCCCCATTTTGGAAAAAAAAAATACATTGTGGAAGTACTTAAGGAGACAGAGAAAAAAATGGAAAAAAGTATTAACTGATTCTTCCCATAGACTAGCAGAAATCACAGCACAATTGTTCCAATCCAAGCCATCCTGCATGTATACATACATCTCTGTTTCATTTTAAGAAAAACCCTGAAGAAATTACAACAAACTTTCAGTGTTATCATAGATATGTCCACTAGATGGCATTCCTGGGTTAGCTTTGTTTTCTTTGGCTTTCACCAGTGCAGGACTTTTGCATTGAAGCAACAGCCTAAAGACTCATAATTTATGTTTTGTAATTTATTTGGTGGATTAATAGCACAGTAATGTACTGATTTCATACTTCTTCATAAGTTAAGGTGTGTGTTGTGCCCGAGGTTGAAGTAATTAGGCTGTGATATATTGGGAGCTCATTATAATGCAGTCAACAGTAATAAGCAGGTGAGTGTCTCCACCAGGCGCCCTATGTCCATACTTTACTGCCGACTAAGGAGCCCAGAAAGAGGCAAACTTCATTTTTTCCAGAGAGGGAGTTGGGCCTCACTTTGGCTTGCACTGGGATGATCCAGAGCCTCTCTTGTCTTCCAGCTTTGAAGTAAAAGTTATGGTCTCCGTTTTTACCAGATCCAGCGAGCTCTCTGCTCCAGCTACACAATGTGGTCTAGGCTTTTCATTTCTGAATACTAAGCATTTGAAATGATATTTTTTCCAGTACCAGAAATCTGAGAGAGAAGAAAAGCAAGCCTAAAGACCTGAAACTAATAATCATTTACAACAAGAAACACTAAAAGATGGCTAAAGAGGGTCCCAGCACCAGTACCACTCAATTGGTAACTCAGGTTGGCTTCCTGCAGCAGCTGCCAGTTCAAAGTAATGATTGTTTGTGGATGATGTTTGCTTAGGTCAGCCGACGTTGGAGGAGCATTGGCATGTAGAACATTTCAACGTCAAATTTTAAATAGGTAAAATTAATTTGTTAGAATTTTGTCCTGTGAGTTGTCTGGGTAAGACATGACTAGAAATGCTGTCGCCAGTGTGGGAAGTTGGACTCTGATTTGTTGCATGGATTTGATGCATGGGCCTTGTTATTTTATCACTGATTTGCTGTTAGATAAAAGGTTAAAAGGATTTAGAATTTTTCTGTTAGAGTAACATCAGTACCAACAAAGTTGATACTTCATCATATCTAGTTGCCTGCTTAAATTTCACAATTTAAAGTTCACATTTCCATTATCAAAGGGCATTCTACATAAATAGAAAAATAAAATCTGTTGAAATTGTAAAAGTAAATGCATTAACATACATTCACGCATTCAGAGATACATTTGTCTGCATATATTAAGCATTCATTTTCACCTAACAATAATTAACATTGCCCTAAAGATCTTAAATTAATTAAAATTTTCTTTTAAACAATTTAAACAATTTTGTGTGTTTGTTACAGGGTTTCACTACACAGCTCAGACTCATAGTGATCCTCCTGTTTTCAGCCTCCCCAGAGCTGGGAAGATGGGAGTGCACCATGCCCAGTATAGGTGGCCGGCTCAGTGCACCAGGGCTCAGGGCCAGCACCATGCAGTACTGGGATCGGACCTGGGTCCTTCCACTTGCTGGGGCAGGCCCTTAGACCACTGAGCCATCTCTACTGCCCAATTAAGTATAATTTAAAAAGATCCTCTATTTCCATTTCCATACTAAGCACTGAGATTTCAATGCAGCTGCACCCCAAATAGTATTTATGCTTTGTGTAGAAAAAAAGCACATTTACTTGTAATTTTCCCATAAAGGCATATTTCAACTGCTTTTTAAAATTTGTTTTTATGTTATGGCCATTCACTTGAGGGATAAGCACGAAGTCTCTAGCTGTAAAACACACTGTAAGGGAAACATAAGCAACTGAACAAAAGTAAAAATAATAGTATGTGATTTATATGAAGTGTTTCTTCCCAAAGCTACAAAGTAGAGTTGTCACTGATTTTGTCAAGTGCAGCAACCTGTAGGAGATTCACAGTAGGTTTCCAATTTCTTACAGATAACAGTCAAAGATGATTCCTAGTTACAGCTATGAAGCAATGCCCATGAGTGCCAGGCATCTTTTTGGGATAGCAATTAAATGTTAGAGTGTCATACTGTGATGACTTACTATGAATGAGCTTTATAGTATTTTGGTTGAACCTGGTCCTGATACTAGGAAATAATCATTCACTGCAGCATAAGGCCCAGGAACAAAAACATGAAGGATTCTGCTTCTCATCTCAACATTCATAGTGCACTTCCTGTCTTTACTCCAAAGTCAGACCAGAAATTCACGTATGATGTGGTTCCTAAATGATCTGAAAATTCCAGTTGACTAAATTAAAATTGCAAATATGCATCATCGTCATATTGAATAATACTGGGGAGATTAAAAAATACTAGAAGTGATAGCTAAGGCCTCACTGAACTTTTAAGGTCATTTATTTCATTCTATAATTTCAGCAAAAATTACAGCTTCAAAAATATCTTGATCATAACCCCAAAACTGACATGCAAATCATGCTGCAATTTATGTGAAAACTATTTTATTCATGGTTCTATAAAATATTCTCTTCACACATATATATTTCCTTCAGAAACACCTCTATAATCTGTAGTGGTAGACTTTGAGGTATATTATCTATCATGCCTCTGTTAGGTATATTAACACTTTGACAAATAATTAACAAAGTTTGACTATATAGACTAATGCACTTTACAGTGTAGTATCCAAAATGACTCTTACATAGTTTCTATTCTGAGTTTGGCTACAGTCTGGATTTAATAAGAGGTACTATTATGGCTCATGTCTGGATGTCACCCCAAGGACTTATGCAAGCATAGCGCAGGCTTCCAGAGTTTCTGGCTGATCCACAGTCCAATTCTGGGAGTGAGAATTACAGCTGTCCTGGGGCTGGCAGCCTACACATAGCAGAAGAGAGGGGAAGAAGGTTGCACTTTCTATTCCTTCCTCTTTTGCTCTTGTTGCTTTTGCTGTTTCCTGTTCCCATGAGCTGTTGCCCTCTACCATGTGCCATGCTACAATGGAGACAACCAAGTATTGACAAAAACCTCCACAAACTGTGAGCTAAATAAAATCTTTCCTTAATTTGGGGAAAATAACTAGGGCAAAATTTGGTACCAGGAGTGGGGTCTCTGCTGTGACTATACCTGACTATGTGGTTCAAGAGCCTTTGGGAATGACCTGTGGGGACAGTTTGGAAAGGTTCAGAAGTATCACCTGAGAAAGTAGCACCTTAGGATTTTCTGCATGGGAAATTCTGGTCAGAGCTCAGAAGACCAAAAGGATGACAGAAATCCTCTCAATAAAGATGGGGCTCAGGAACTTTATGATGCAAAGAATGACTCAATCGCCTATTGGACTCCAGGTAATGTATGTTTTTCTTTGGCAAAAACTTTTTCTTCCTTTTGCTTGTGAGCAGAGACATTGTTTGAAACTAAGATTGAGGTTGGTGGACTAACTAATCTGGCAGAAAAAATTTGAAGGCAGTCAAATGTTAAGCCAGTAACACAAGAGCTTTTAGCCAGATTTATGTTGGAATTAAGAACAAAGAGCCCAACAAGATGATTTAAAATATGTCTGTCAAAAAAGAAATTCTGTAAAGTTGTGGACCATAAAGATAGAACAAAGGAGATCTGATTGCTGAGGAGAAGCCAGCAAGCAAACAAATAAACAAACAAAAAAAAGAAAGAAAGATGGTCTGAGTACATCAAAAGAAGCAATTCCTTAGCCTTTGTAGCTTCAAAACTGCAAAGACATAAAGCTTTGACTTGAGAAGAAAACCACAGAGCACCATATTCTAGAATGGAGGCTACACCACATTCCAGAAAGGTAGCGGCATAGAAAATTTGTTTCTCAGAATCAATTTCCTAGTGTTCAGCAATTCAGGCACTGAATCCCTGCAGCCAAGATGGAAGAAAGCATGGCTACTGTTCCGGCTGGCAGTGGACACGGCATCATCACATGGTGCTGTCTTTAGTATCATACAGAATACAAGAGTTCTAAGGTTAAGAAGACTTCCACCTAGAGTTCAAATGGCCTGGGACTCCAGGCAGCGTTCCCCTCAAGAGAATAATATGTGAAGCTCTGAGTATAAAGTGAAAGGTACAACTGAGACCCCAGAAGTTTGTAAAAGCCAGGAACATGGGGTAAAGGGGGAACAAACCAGGCCTAAGAGAAAAGCCATGGAGCTGCAACCAGAAGAAGTGCCATAGAGGTAGGGCCACATAGAGCTCACAGTATGCCTCCCATTGCTTCAGATGGTGCATGTGAAACTACAGCACTTAATGTTTACCTTGCTGGATTTCGGACTTGCTTTTGTCCCACTGTTTTGTATTCTCCTGTTTGTATCTTTTGAAATGAAAATGTTTATCTTGTGCCATTGTATTTTAGAAGTGTTTAACTTCATTTGTACAGGGGCTCACAGATAAGAGTTTGTCTTGCATCTCAGAAGAGACTTGGGACTTGGACTTTTCAGCACCACTGAAGATGTTAGGACTTTGTCACCTCTTAGAGATGAACTAAAATGTTTTTTACGTAAAGGGATGTACGTGACTCTCTGGGGCTCAGGGTGAAATGTTATGTATTGTGTTTGGATGTCTTCACCAAAGCCTCATGCAATTGTAGGGTGAGCTTCTAGAGTTTATGTTTCACTCTTGATCCAAAGCTGGGATTGTGGTTGTGAGTACTGCACCCACCTTGAGACAGAGAACCCACACATCATATAATGGAGGGAAAAAGGCTTGCTATTTCTGCTTCTACCTTTTTGCTAGAGTTGTTTTTGCTATTTTTCTACTGCCACTAGAGCCTTCTGCTCAGTGCTACTGTACATTTGAGTGTAGCCTAAAACCTCCACAAATAGTGAGTTCAATAAGCATTTCCTTCCTTAATTTTTGGTGTCAGGTATTTTGTCTCAGAAATGAGACAGAAGTAACCAAGACAGGGACATATCTCTTCCATGAAAGGATTTCCTTTCTGTGTGGACCATTTGTGTTCTAAAACTGTAGATTTTCCCCTGGGTTTTCTGCAAAGGCAAACTTAAAAGTAAAATTGAATGACCAGAGCCATTGGCATAGTGGGGAACATCTGTTGTCACTCGGAGTATGACAGACCAGAATCTGCTTCTTGAAACGTTCTTTCCCAGCCTGCCCAGGAGGTGTGCTGAGCTGCACATGTTCAGGGAGGGCACCAAGGCTGGTGTCGCCCCACCATGAGCAATGGTTCCCTGTTTCTGACAGACACCAAAGTCGCCTGCTCATCTGCTCCAGCTTCAGTGAGTCAGAACCTCTGATGCACAGTTAGAGACTCACTATCTCTTCTACAATTCCGCGCAGGCCTGGTGGCACATGGTGAGCTCACAGCCAGCTTCAGTTATAGAACCAGACCTGGTCTCAAAAACAAAACAAAGAAAAATGAAATAATAAAATCCCCATAATGCGTTTAATGTGCAGTGGAGTTAAGCACGTTTGCCAGATCCATACTACCTACATAGAAATGGGTTTTATTCAGGTCACTAATTCACTCAATGTTAGATCACTTTTGTGCTACATTATGAGGAAAACAGATGAACTCTCGATCCTATTACAAATTACATAAAACCTACTCTAAACACCCCATCTTTCCTTCAGTTCTGTATAGCTCATGTATAAGGCAGGGAGGATGTCTTTTGTGACAGCATCTGTTGCTGCAACATTGTGGTCCACATTGTCTAAACTCTCAAAGCCTTCCTGAGGATTGTTCCTGCAAGACTAGATGAATTGCCCCGACTTTTCAATCTCTGACCCATTCAAGAGAAGAAACCAATATGAGTCCTGTCAACATTCTCCTTCACACCACCATGACTGCTAAATTTTGGGATAGGTACTCAGCAACAGATATTTATGCAGTGTGGTGAATTTGTTACCAGACATCTACGCAACTTGTTGTAGCTGCACCCATTTGCACATAGGTGTGGGCACACATGTCTAAGAATGTCTCATGGTGTCTGTAAGGAACTGTTCGAACCACAAAATATGTTCATCCAAAGGCACAAAGTGGTTCATTTTAGCTTTGTAGTGGGAACCAGCAAGAAGTGACAGATAGATGGTTTTCTGCTTTTTTTCTATTTTTTTTTGGTGCAGGGTCTCACTATGCATGCAGCCCACATTCATAGTGATCTTCCTGCTTTTTGCCTCCCATGTGCTGGGATTACAGGCGCACTCCACCACGCCCGACTGCATCGCTAGCTCAGCGCACCCGAAGGTGGGACCAGCGCGGCTTGGGGAACCAGGGATCGAACACTGGTCCCTGAGATTACCTAAGCAAGCGCTTAGTCCGCTGAGCTATACCGCCAGCCCTAGTTGTTTTTCTTATATCCTATATCTATTAATATATATTCTTATATTCTAGAGTATTATCTATTACTCTTATGTTCTGTGCCACAGAGTTGAATTCCAGCTTGTAAAAGCAGAAAGTGAAGAAAGAAGAGAAACCACAGGATGTAAAACATTTCTGTGCATATATACAGAAGGAAATACATTGACTGTCAATAATTACCTTAAAAATCAAAGGGTGATCGTTCTTGGGATTAAATGCCTCTTTGTCTCTCTGTCTTTGTCTTTGTCTCTGTCTGTCTCTTTCTAACTTTCTATATATATATATATATATATATATAGAGAGAGAGAGAGAGAGAGAGAGAGAGAGAGAGAGAGAGTATATATATATATATATATATATATATATATATATATATATATATATACAGTGTAGGAGTAAAGAGGTCATGGATATATATACATATATATATCCATTACCTTTCATACTGAAGTGTATACTGTGCATATACACACAGATACCATAAGAAATGAATTAAAAATAATGAAATAAGGAGTATGAAATTTTAGAAAATAATGTTTAAATATTGAAGTGAGTCACTTTTAACAATAGGGCAACTATTATCACATGGGAAGTTGAATCTTAGTTCACTCCTATATTCTTATATAAATATAAACATGCATTTAAAGTACATATCACAGGAAAAGTAATTTGTAGCAGTAGTTTTCCTCTGGAAAATGTCTTCAGTACATTTCTAATTCCACCAGCAGATGGCAGCCCTTGATAGAAAGTCATCTGGTTCAAAGACTTGGAAAAGTATCATTTTCCATTACTGTATGAATCACATTGGAACATGAAAAAAAATAAGATTTCAAAATACAATGAAATGTCTAATAAAATATCTGGAAGATGATTAATTTATCTTGGAGAATTCACAACTAATTTTAAGCTCTCATAAATTTCAGAATTTTTTTTCCATTGCTCTTGCTCCTGAGATGAGATAGATCCTCCGAAATGTGGTTTGAATATTTCTTGACTCCACAGAATATGTGTCTCTGAACAGTGCAGGAGTAAAGAGGTCATGAATTTCTGGAGTCCATGACTAGGAAGAACATATGAGCTAAGTGAATAACTATAAAAACAGACTCAGATGAGGTAGCACTTGGCTAAGGTAGGAGCAGGTAACCCATCTGAGCCACAGAACAGCATGTTCTCAAGAATTGAACATTCTTTGGTGAGACACATGCTTTGACCTATGTTTTTACTAATTTGAGGTAACTTCTTTTATCATGGGATAGACAGTATCATAAAGAATGTAATAGAAGGAAGGGCTAAGGAAGGAAATTTAACTGTGTTGTCAGTATGACAGGGCCAAGAAAGCCTCCCAAATTCAGGGAATGCTTGTAGGCCTGAGAGCTACCTTCACTTGTATGTGTACAGTATACTTATCAGTATGAAAGAGAATATAGATAGATAGAGAGATATATAGAGAGAGAGACAGACAGACAGACAGAGAGACAGACAGACAGACAGACACACACACACACACACACACACACACACACAGGCATTCAATCCCAAGAAATATCACCCTTTGATTTTTAAGGTAATTATTGACAGTAGATTCCTTTCCTTCCATTCATGTGCACAGAAATGTTCAAACACTGATTTAAGGCCAGGACAAATGTACAGCTTAACAGCAACAATGAAAAAGATCGCTGTCCAGTGAACAGCTTAACAATTAATTCATACTCCTCTGTAATCCTACAGTGCCTTTTCACAGAGGGTCTGTGCTGTGGAAGGCCCTGTGCCTGCTTACACACACTGACAGTGATTATCAATTCCACAGAAGGGCAGTGAACACAGTCTGATTAGGAACAAAGGAGAGGGGCAGGCAGGATAGCTCAGCAGACCAAGACTTCTCCTTAGGCAAGTTTAGGCAAGCTCAGGGGCTGCTGTTTGATCCCACATGCCACATGCCCCACTGGCCCTGCCCCTAGGGAAGGCTGAGCCAGCCACAGAGTCTGGGCATAGTGGTGTACACCTGTGATCCCAGCACTGGGGAGGCTGAAAATAGGAGGATTACTTTGAGTGTGAGCTGTGTAGTGAAATCCTATAACAACAAAATATATTAAAAAGAAAAAAAAAACTTTTTTTAAAAAGGAACAAAGGAGAAATATTAACCTAGGAAAAAGTGAAACTAGACTGATAGTAAAATGTCTTATGGTGAAGGTGATTTCAATCAAGAACTGGAAATACCTCTAAGCATAGAGAAGAGAAAGGAGTTGTTAAAGATGAGGGAAAAAAATTGGTTGCATTGGATTGGGTATGAATGGGACTTAATGAAGTAATAATTGGTATTCAAATATATGCTTTATTGAGCTGGAGACCACGCTAAGCAGTCTAACTGCCTGCCTGGCAAGCACAAGGACCAGAGTTTGATCTTTGGTACCACAAGCCCTGCTGGCCCTTCACTGAGCCAAAATGGGGTGTGGTGGTGCACTCCCACCCACAGGAGGCTGAGATAGGAGGATCACTACCAGTCTTATTTGCACAGAGAGACCCTGTATCAAATAAATCAGGTGGTCTCTACAAAAATTCTAGCCTGAATATAAATAAGTGGAAGATTTAGTAGTGAATGTTTTCACTGGGAGGTCTGTTGACTTTCTCTGTTCTCTTGGAATATGCTCTGTTTGGATGCCAGAGGATATACCCTATAGAACTGAGGTGCTGCTCTAGCAAAACCACAAGTGCCTTCATGTTTTGTTCTGACAGATTTGCATGATGGATTAAGATAAGCAGAAGAAATTTTAAATAAGTGCATCATAAGAAAATTCTTCGAGGTCAGATAGGTCCGTTGGTTGCCTATTTCCACACAGGGAAAATGGGAATCAGTAGGTCAAAATGTCCAACAGCAAAGTGGGATCTGGAAAATTATCAGTCCTAGGAACCCAACTAGGAGAGCAATAGTGGCAAGGACAAGTTTGCAAGCCATTTAGCATGTAAAACTGTGATAATTTAAAAAGGAATTTATGACCTGCCAGATAGCTCAGAGGGTTGAAGTGCCTGCTCAGGGCATGCTGAGATGGTGACTGAGACTGGGTGTGGTGGTGGGCGCCTGTAATACCAGCACTTGGGATGCTAAAAACAGGAGGATCACTACGAATCTAATCTGTGTAGTGAGAACCTGTAGACCCTGCGCTAAATAATAAATAAATAAAAATATTAAGGAATTTATTCCATCCCATTGGAAATGCCATATGCTTCATTTACCAACTGTGGGGAAAGTATTGTGGGTACAGTTGCTGGTGACAGTAGTGGGTACAGGTGCTGGTGACAGTAGTGAGCTAGGGATGGAACTCCAACATGTGCTTGGAAAACACTTTGCTCTCCTGTCATGTAGGAGAGGCTTTTGACACAGAGAGATTTAGTTTCCTAATTCCTGGATGATGACAAAGTCCAAAGAAGAGAGAGATTTAGGCAAGAAGTGAGTACAATGGAAGGTTCCAGAGCTTGATATTATCCTTCTCAGTGTTTTGCTTGGAGCCCAGTACTGAAGTCCTGTGCAATTTTGGTTCCGACATCAAAAGCAGTGATCATCTCTTTATTACACTAGGGAAGAAAATAGTGATTCTCATTAAAAGAAAGTGAGGAGAGATGTATTTTAAAGATATTATACCTGCAGAAAGGTTCATTATGGTAACACTTTACTTTGGATCAAAAATGATTCAAAGCAGAATTCAGATCCTTTTTCCTCACCCTAGAAATGCCCTCTGAATATTTGTCAAGTCACCTCAAGTAGCTTTCAGGGTGTAATTTTCTTTCAGTTTAATTGATATTTGACATTTATTCAGTGTTCTCAGATGCACTACCGGAAGCTTCTTCAGGACTGTAAGCTGGTCATGGCTGCTTTGGCCGGCGGTGTTTCTGATAATTGGTCATTGGATGGAGCACAGACTCTTCATTATCCTGCGTTGATCCCAGATCCTGCAGTGACAAAACTTGCTGGGAAGGTCACTCATTTCTGAAATCTTGGTAGCCAGCTGTGTAGCCACACTTTTAATCACCAAACTATGCTTAAAAAGAAATGCTTTTGGAATGAGTATCTTACAGAAACAGGGGAAAGAATGCTTTCAACCACTTCACTTCTAATCTTTAATTTTTTTTTCCTTGATAGGAAAGAAAAAACGAATCTTGAAATGATAGTGGTTTATGTAGATGAATCACACTTTCCTTCTTCCTTCTAAAACACTCTTCTGGGATAATAGAGCATAACTAGGAGAGATGACTTAGATTTAGTTCCTGCTCCATGAGGTGAGACAATTAACCTGTAAGAAGAGAACAGCACTGTTATTGTAGCAAGAAGCTGAAGTGTCTAGAATCTCCAATGCGAAAAGTAAAGAATGATCCTAAGGAGAAAAAGGACAGCATAGGTACGGGTTGCCCGACAAGATTTGTAGGTAATTCACTGAATCTAAAAATCTTGCCTCCGTGCCTTCTGATCTAAAACATACTTCCTCTACAGAATGAAGGCTAACAAGCCCCCTTTCATTTGGCCTAAGGAATTCTTAGTGTTCAAAGTAATGAAATTGCCCTTTGGTAGTGTTCCTGATTGATGCAATAGTCTCCTCCTAAGAAATTTCAGAATAATGATTAAGTACTACACCTTATGGGACCTAAGAAAACCTGATATTGACAATTACTTGTACAGGGAGTTGGTGTTACATGGTGGAAGATCTGTCATGGTTGTTGTGAGCCCATCAGAGTAACAGGTGTTTGACAACAGAAAGTGCTTTTTAGTAGTCATCCTATTTGACAAAAGTTCAAATTAATAGTGAATCAAGCATCCATCTATCTATAAGGAAATTTGCAAAATGGATGTTACATTCTTGCCTTTTCAATATAATTGCTGCCATCAAAATTAAATTGAATCTCAGAATTAAAATGCATTATACAAATGTGTTTAATAGAGACTAATCTATGCAGGGGAAGTGAACAGGAAACAAAGAAGCATTAATAATGCAAAGTTACTGTAGCCCCAGTGACAGTGAATTACTGCTGCGTAGAAATTGGGAAGTGACAGTGTTTAACATCAACAAAGGAGATGCTAAATACTTTCTTTAAAGAGTCTGGAAACAAACAGTTTACCATAGAAACCCTGCCCAATTCCAGATAATGCCTATGTTTTCATCCCAATGAGAACTTCTGCAAGATTCTATTACTTTCTAAAATGTTAGAGAAGCAAATGTGACTATGTTCACTCTATTTTTTGTCAAAGTTTGAGTGATTATGTATGAAGCATTAAGTTAGACTGTATGAAACATATTCCTCAGTTTTCAATATTGTGTTGGGCATACACAAATAGAAAAACAAAACAAAATATTCTGTGCCTGTCCCTAGAGATTTTGAATCTAAGACAACATTGTTGTAGAGCACACTATTATCTTGTAGACGGTTAGCTGAACAAAAATCCTGCCTGATAAATTATGATAAGCTTCGTACACCATATTACAAATTCATGGGAAATGGTTCATCAAAAATGAAGAAAAAAAACCACATAAAAATCCCTTTGAATTATGGAAAGTATTTGTCACAATGGTGAAGTGAAGGCCAAATACTTCTGAGTGGATTGAGGCCCAGAATTTTCTGTTGAGGGTTTCACAAAACAAACAGCAATTATGCAGAATTTAAAGTTGCATATCTAACAAACAGCAATCACGTGAACAAGGTATTCCATGCCCAGAGAAGTCTGGGAAAGAATGAATTAAATAACACTCATACTCCATCCGATGCCAGAGAGAATTTTACATTTAAGATCCACTGAAAACCTCCAAGAGGTGAAAAGAATATATATTACTTCCTGAAATTTCCTTGATAAAAATACTCCCCCTTGTTTTCATTAGGGCATATTACGGTACTGTTATAGGCAGCTGAGTTAGACAGGAATATTATAGGTAGTCATCCCTTGAAGGAGGCAGTGCTGAAGACAAGATACCTTGCAGCTGTGGGAGAGCTACAGCTCCACTGTGGGCCAGACCTAAAGACCAAAGATCAAACAAATGTTTATCTCCCTAAAGATAAGCGTCCAGGATTGATAGTCACCTTTAGGAAGCCAGAAAGAGTCAATAAACCAACCCCTTAGAGGAGAAGTCTCTCATCTGTCTATATTCATGCCCACTTGCTATGTGATTCGCTTTCACATTTGGTCTTGGGTTTAATCACTTTTACCTGAGCAACTGTACTTGTAATGTTGTTGGTTGACCACAGTTTTGTTTCACCTCATGTGTGAGTTCCCATGATTTCTGCCCTAGAACCACCTCACCTCACCACGTGGTTTTGATCTATAAAAATCCCTAGAAATGGCAGATTTCCAGCAACCCGATCAGGTCCCCGTTCTGTTCCCCTCCTGGACAGAACTTTTCTTCCCCCCAATAAATATATTCTGCTCTTACCCTCTGTTGTTCCTAAAATTCATTCTTTGGTTTTAGAGAACACAACTCGTCCCACGTATCTTTCAGGTTGGGAGTTTCATGTCCCTATATCAGTACTAGGACTCTGAAAAACGTTAAATCATTCAGAACTTGATTAAAAACAAGTCTGGTTTTACACTAATTGTTTCTTTAATTTTTAAGTTGCCAAGAAATATAACAAAGTTAATATATACACTGCAGTGTCTCCTTGGTAGTGCATCTATGCCACATTTCATGCAAGACTGGTACCCTAATAATAGGGATTTGGCAGTAAGAAAAACTAAAATCATGGAATACTTCTTGACTTACTAGCAATAATCTTTCAATTAAATGTTAAAATGGGGGTATTATCTTATCAATAGTACGGTGTTTTAGAATGCTGAATTGGGGAACCTGGATGAATTTGTACTGTAGCTCAGCTATCTTCTGGCTCCATTCCCTTGGGAAGTTAATATAAAGTTCCTGTGCCTCTTTTCCCTCACTTGGCAATGGGAATAGTAACATGCTTATCTAGCTGGTTATTATAGAGGTTTTGAGGGTGTATATTTATGTATATAAAGATATAAATATAACTGGAGACATTTTTGAGAATAATTGCTACTGTTTGTGCAGTTATTATGTTTTTTCCATGTTCCACAATACTGAAAAGAAAGACTTTGTCAGTGTCTATTTTCTTTGTGGATCATCACTAGTCAATGGGTTGATCTTTGTTCCAAAGACTCTCAGTCCATGAGAGAGTGATGATAAGTGCTTTAAGCCACACATTTAAGCAGGATGCTGCAGTTCAGCTTTTATCTTTAGGCTAACTCCAGTTTGGAGCTCTAATTCTTTGTATTGTTTCTCTTATTATCATTGGTTCTACATGCTGCAACAGAAGAGAGCATTTTATAAACTTCTCTATCAACTAATTCCCAGAATATTGATGGTTTAAAAGTGGGCATGAAAGCCAAACACGTAAGTCAAAGCACGTATCCTCTGTAACAGCCCTGTATGCTCTCAGCTTCTTTTAACAGCATCTTAATGTAAAGCACAGCCTGGTACTATTCAAATAATATGAGCAAAATTAGAGGGACTGTGGAGAAGCCAGGGGTCTAAATTGTCACAAGACTCTAAGATAGCTTCATCCTACATCCTTCCTTCTTTTTCTTTCTTTCTTTCTTTCTTTCTTTCTTTCTTTCTTTCTTTCTTTCTTTCTTTCTTTCTTTCTTTCTTTCTTTCTCTTTCTGTCTGTTTTTTTTTCTTTCTTTCATTCTTTCTCTTTTCCTTTTTATCTTCTTTCCTTAAAAATGTATTTAGTACAGAGTCTACAGGTGCTCATCACATAGATAGGATTTGTGATCCTCCTATTTTCAGCCTCCTGGGATTAAGGTGTGTGCCACCACACCCATTCTCAGTCTCCATCTCAGCACACCCTGAGGGTGGGGCAAGCATGGCACACCAGGGATGGAATCCTGGTCCCTGTGCTCTGCCTGAGCAGGCGCTTTAGTCTGCTGAGCTATCTGGTTGGCCCTCCTAAGCATTTCCACAGTGACATTCTCACTCCTGCTGAGTTCTCAGATGACTCCCCCTATCCCGAAAAATTTGTACTGCTCAATGTTCTCTGGTGGTTTGTGGTGAGGCACTTTAATCCCCTCACCCATCAAGTAAAATCCTCTTTGTAATAATTGAAATGAAGAAGAAGCTGGTTGGCTGTAACCAGCAACCTCTGCTGCCTCTGCACTGGGGAATTAACCCTTTGGAGGGAGAATGGCATCTGCTATCTCCATTTCTCTCCCACTAAAAGTTGAGACAGTTTTTGTCCCAGTTGAATTCTAAAAGCCCTTAGTAATATGAACGTGCCCAATTTGGGGATATGCAGACAATCCTTAGTTACTTACATCATCTTTTTTCTCTGAAGCACCTTATTCTTTTTAAATTTGCTTGTGCTATATATGAAATTTGGTGATAAGAGTAGAAGTTTTTGAATATGCCATCTTTGCATAATCTGAATGATAGTCTAATATAACTTTGCTTCATTTCCTTGAAGGGGCAGAGTTTAGGCAAATTTCAGGATTTCTGGAAAACTTCATGGAAACTTCACGGAGCTACTGTTAAAAAATGAATGATAAATCCACTGATAACTGCCTTCAAAAAGTAATAAAAATGTGAACTTAAATTTCTACAAACTATTACATTTTGACTGACTCTTCCAAATGCTGTCCTAGTCTCCAGAGAAACGCTTTTGATAGGTTATTGAGTTCCTTATTTCAAAAAATTACTGAAGAGGAAATGTTACAAGCAGCTGACATTTCCTTCTGGGGATTTTGCCCAGGATTTAGAAAAATGAATGAGACATGTGAGAAAAATTAGCAGGCAGTGTTAGCACATTATAGAAACTAGCAATGCTTTATTTCCTAAAGCTGTGTAACAAATATTAAAAGGTGGATATTTAAAAAGATAAAACTATTTTACTGCTGTGGTGTAAGGACAGTAACAACATGTTGCAGAGCTGCACACTGACTAAGAAACAGGAGTGAGTAATTCTCCCCTTCTGAGGGAAAAGTGGGCCATTATCGCCCATCAGCTCTGTCTCTGTGTCCCTGCTTGGCCTTCTGCTTCCCGCTCTCTTCCTGCAGTGGGAGCGGGGTGGGAATTGCAGCACCGGGCCATGTATTTCTCTGCTAATGTAACAGCCTCCATCATTTCCTCCAGGGCCAGGTCCTTGTGAAAACCCAGGACCACGCTTCCCTTTGCCAGTGTTTTTGGGTCATTGATGGTGAGCTTCAATCTGGAATGCTTCCAGGAGGCGAGGGCAGTGGGCTCAGCTCTTGTTCCTAGGCACATTGTGCCTCCCAGGTCGTACTCCTCAGCTGAGCTAAGAAAAAGGAGGCTTCATAAATAAAACATGTAACTATTTTACTTTTTCATGATCTATCACTAGAAAGTTAATACTGAGGATTATTTAAAGCAAAGCTAATAAAATAGGACACTTTCTTTGAACTACTCCATTCAAATATTAGTCCACATTCTGATAGCATATTTTAATTTCTCAGAAATGGCTCATTTTGAGCTGGCAAGATAGCTCAGTGGGCTAAAGTGCCTGCTTAGGCAAATTCAGTCAAGTGTAGAGACTGAGGCTTGATCCCTGGCACCATATGTGGCACCGGCCCCACCACCCAGGGTGCGATGCTGGGCCAGAATCGGAGCGTGCTGCTGCATGCCTGTAATCCCAGCACTCTGGAAAATAAAAGCAGGAGGATCATCACAAGTCAGAGCAGTGTAGTGACATCCTGCACCAACCAAATACGTTAAAGAAAAGAAATTGCTCATTTTATTCTGAACATCATTTTAATTAGAATAAAGGCATGCTTTATGTAATATTCAGTGTAACTACATTAACTTTTATTTCCAGTTTACATGCATTTTTTTGGGTTGATCTTATCATTCTGGAAAGTATGTTTAAAAAGTCAAGCTGCCACCCTATAAAGAATTGTTTTTAAGCTGCAATAAAAAGTAAACCAATTTTTCCATTTCCCAGTGGTGTGTTCGAAAATGTCATTGACTGGAAACACGCTGCACAGGGATACACAGAACAGTATAGCATGGCTCTCAGTGGGATGGCCGACCATAAATTCTCCAATTATTTAATTCCAGAGAGATGTGTATTTTTTTCTATAGAAATCTTGAAGGTAGCCTTAAGGAGATAAATTAGTGGAAATCACTCTGTTACCATTTGCTCAATGTGAAATAAGAACAACTTTTATTTCCTTTAGAGTTCATAAAAATGACTATTTTTCTCTTCTGTCTTTCACAGTTTATTCTTACATAAAGCCTAGAATGGATATTTTATACTGTTTAGCTTACAGAGCTGGCCACTTGACATGAGCTATAAATCAAGTATGAAAGAGCGATTTTCCTGCACAATTACATAAGAATAATAGGAACAATGGATGCCTTTATTTGATCTTATTTTAGGTTAGTGAAAACTGAATGTGATAAAGGTACCAGCTCTAACTGGACATGATCAGACATAATTGCACTGGAAAATTAGCGAATAAGACCAGTGAAAAATGAATCACTAACTGCCCATGCACTCAAAATAAAAAAACTGGTGACTACAGAGACACATATTACCTGTATTATTTAAAATGTTTTGAAAGTATGGTGGCTGACTGAAAAGGGAGCAATATCTCTTCTGCCAATCATAAAACTTGCACAGTGGAGTATGAATTATATGCAAATAAAAGTATGTCATGCCTCTGGACTCCACAGCAAAGGTAAAAAGATGACAAGCCATTAACTTAGGAAACAGACAATTAGGTACTTTTTCATTAAATGGAAAGTGTCAGCAACTATTAATGCTCTGTCCACCTCACCCATATAACACAAAGGAATTTGATGTGCTTCATATTGAAATCTAATCTATGGTAATTTAGGTCATGAAAACTGGGGCTATGCAATGCTTCTGAGAGCCCATGGCTTGAGAGAAGAAGGAAAAGGCATGCCATGCACAGTGCAAAGTAATGGCCTGGAAAAGCAGCGGCAAGGTGCAAAGTAATGGTCTCCATTTGGAGAGACTATGAGATCATGACTTGATGTATGTATTTTGCCAGGATTGAATTTCACTAAATTATAGTTTTCAGTGTTTGTGTATTAATAGGAACACCTCATTAGGCAATTTAGTGTGCCTAGCATGTACTATGACTAATACTGTTATTGCCTCCAAAATGAAACATAAACACTAGGAGATAATCATCTCAATTGACTTAATCATAATTTAATTACTACATCTGAAGGCACACCCATCACAAAATTCAGACTCATATTGGCCAAATAATAGATTACAAATACAGTGAGATTAAACAAGACATAACTCATTTGTTAGAAGCTTGAGACACTATTTTAAGAAAGATTCTTGGTTACTTGCGAGAAAAAGAAACCCACTTTCAGATTTGAATCTTAGCCTGCCGAGCTCTCATATTTGTAATATGATGCTCAGTTCACTCAGAATGACACAGAAACTCACAGCGCTGTTTCGACACTTGCAGCTTCAACAGTTGCATACAGAACTGAACTGCACTCTTACATAATAGCAAAATAAAGAGAATTAGACAACATATTTTTACTCATCAATACTTTATATTTATTTATTTTATTATTTTATTATTTTATTTTTTTGCTTGATGAATAAGTTTATTTGCCTTTATCAGAAAAATCTTCATAGAAATTTGGTTTAACTTTCAGCAGCCCGCTCCCGAGCTCTGAGGAAGCTTGCCTGCTTTTGAGCTACCTGATCTTTCTTCTGGGCAAGGGACATTTTGGGATGGTTCCACCTCTTCTTTTTAACTTCTCTCTTCGGCTTCTTTTCATAGACTGGATTCTCTCGTATAGCAGCATGAGCTTTCTTATACATCTCCTCCATCATGTCTGGAGTTACACTGTTCTTTATGTACTGAGAGAACCGTTTCTTGTAAGCATCTTCATCTTCTTCCATTAGGTAGCGCATGTAGTCTGCGACATTCTGACCCATGATGTGCTTCTGCACTGAACTCCTTGCTTTCGGAATCATAACCAGGGAATCGTTTGCTACTGTGAGGGATAGACAAGCCTCCATCCACAGCACCCTTTAGGGCTCCAAAAACTTTATTGCCAGTTGTTGTTCTGGCAAGGCCTGCATCCAAATAGCAGGTGAAGGCACCAGGTTTGCCATCAATGCTTTCCACATTGTATTCATCGCCAGTCACCTCCACTTGGCCTTCATAGATCTTATCCATTCCAAACCTATTCAGAAGCCTGCGGGCCAGGAGCAGGCCAGTACAATATGCTGCAGCATAGTTTGTTAGGCCAACTTTCACACCGTATTTTGGTAGTTCATGTGCATATGCTGCACAAACTCATGTCCCCTTCAATACGGGCATAAGCAATCTGACAAATGATATCTCTGTTAGTTACATGAACTATCATCCTGTATTTAGGTGTGTTGTACTTATTTTTGTCCTGTATTACCAAGCATTTCCTAGCATAGTAATCAGTTTTGCCCTCTCGTTGTCTTCTAAACTTCACTTGGTACCTCTTAAAGTAGGCCTTATTCTTGACAACCTTAACAAAACCCATCCTGTGTAATATAGACCCGCGTCAGCGGCCCTACACAGACCTGCCAATACTTTATATTTAAAAAAAAAACCAAAAAAAACTCCTGATGGGAAGTGTTCATCCACTCTGGAAGAAAACATCCTCTCATCCTTTGAGGATGGCCTTCCAGGCCTGATCCAGACGGCGAAGGACACATGTGTAAACGTGTTCAAGTCCAGACTGTCCTACCAAAAATTACTTTTCTTGGGAGACCAGTTAGACATGGCTCCTGGCTAAGCTCAGGCCTTTCCATTTGGCTTCAGAAATGTTTATGGAGCACACAGAATGTGTTTCTTAAGTGCACTACTAGAACTTAGAATCAGACTCTAGCTCCAGTCTACAGGATCTTTCGGCCAGTATACAGTCAGAGTTCTCTATCTTAAAACAAAGCTTTACTGTGGGGGAGAAAAATCCCTCAGTACATAAGCAAAAAGAAAATTCCAGTGTGCAAAGTCAGAAACTTTGTTCCAGTACTCCTTGTTGCTCTCTGTGTGTGATTTAAATGTCTAACCTTGAAACCCAAATTACCAGCAGCCCAGTGTCCTGCTCACCAACCTATTTGTGTCCCAGTACACAGCTCACCCTGCCAAATTTCTTCTGTACTGCCTTCTTAAATCTTCTCTAAAGACTTCCTTTAACTAAAGAATATGGGCCAATTAAATACTTCTCTCATATTGCTCTTTTAACCCTTCTGGTTACCAGAAAGAATCTTGCCTTCAACTTAAGACTTAAATGAGGTATTATACACTTCGAAACTCTTTAATTCCTCAGGATATTGTTCTATTATCTAAATTTCCATAACTTGTTTTGCTTATATCACTATAATTATTTACTCTGTTATTTTTTATCTGAAAGGATATGAATCTGTCTTTCTTTCAAGAGCAAAGACTCTGAGTCACTACGGAATAAGATTTCTTTCCTGTGTGAACTTACTAGCTAGTGGGAGATAAAAAGTGATGAAAAACAACAAACAAAAGAAAAGAACACAGGGTAAAAGCTAATTTTATAAGTCTTTCACAATGTAGCAAAGTATTTCTTTGAAATTATCCTATTGAAATTTCATGGCAATCTTACAGGCACACATTACATCACCTTTATTCTTCTTTTGTATGTTCCTCAGCAGTTCTCACATTGCATTATCATTTCAGAAGTGCTACTTCTTTGTCTGACACAGGTGAGACTGACGCTCCTTGAAGACATAGATTACATCTGGTTCTGATTTATCCCCAGCATTTGATACCCTATCTAGTACCTAATAGATAATTAAAACACTGATGGACCTGTAAATATATTCATGTAGTAATCAAAGCATTGTTTCTGCCCAGAGTTTTATGCATTATGACTGTACATACTTAAGCTGGGTCAGCCATACTTGTGCACAATTCTATTCAATGTGCTTCATAAATAGCCTCACCACACCCATATATTCAACGTCTTTCACTCTAAGCTGTGTAATGCCTTATGGGGGAAGAAACTGAGGCACACACAGGTGTAACCACTTGGCCCAGCCACTGCTGTTAGAAGCATAAACTGCAGACTACAGAATCTGCCATGTACAGCCTACCAGAGTAACAATTCAGAAGGATAACAAATAATTTTCAAGTGACTTTGTTATTACTTTTCAACGTTCTTACCTATTCAAGTCTTTCTTCATTTTGACTCATTTCCCACCTGGGCTGTAGAGTCAGCTCTCCTGTTTTTATCCAAAGTTAATATGTTCTCTGTGTATTGCTCTCCAGTGCTGCATATTTCATATGCTTTATCCCTGAAATTGCTACTTAAAGGATAGAACTTTTGTTCCAACTACCCAGATTTGAGGACCTCACTTTCAATTGCCTTTCAAATTTCTATTCATAATTACTATTGTACAAGCCAGGGTAGGCTGGAAATCGCAAGCAATGTGAACTTCTTTCAAATGTGAGTATAGTTGTGTGATTATTGGGCTAGTGGGTTTTGAATATCTCTGCAGTCTGAGAGAAATAAAAAATTCTGTAGACTTGCAACACTTTAAAAATTTCTTTGTCCAAGATGAATATTTCCTAACTTATTCCACAGGTGTTTTCATTTCAGAAGAAATTTTTTCCTTTTGTATCAGGTCAATTGGTTGAATAATTTTTTTCAGTACAGTTGGGATAGATAACGCGGTGCTTCTACATAATTCTATGAGAGGCAAGATCTGCACTATTGGTGGTTGGACAGGATATTATGTCGGCTTTTAGTGCTATGGTCATCCACTAGGTAAATAATTATTGAATCTTTGATATAATTCAGCTATATAAAAACCTGTAAATATAATATCATGTATGCACCTTGTACAATACCAAAACGTTATGAAAACAGTT